>JABCMJ010015888.1:0-10417 GCA_014822125.1 Arbutus unedo
CAAGTTGTACATCAAAGTATACAAAAAATTTTACTTATTAGATATCAACTACTCATACATATGGTAGCAATAAACAAAAGGTATTACAAAATTAATTTTAAAATTCATAATTCAAAAGAGTAGTTTTTTTAAATATTACAAAAATATGATATATTTACTGAGATATATATATATATATATATATATATATAGATATATAGATATTCATGTAAGACTCACTCCAAATTTTGGTTCTAATAACTCTGGCTTGGCTCTATTCAACTATCGATCAATTAATAGTCTTCTGTTGTCGCTGAATAACTCATATGTGTTTATAAGATGGTGACCTGACCACACAGATAACTCATTAACGGACCAAATAGACATGTACTGACCCTATAGGTAGATATGCTCATTCCACTATAGTGAAACCTGCTCGAGAACACCTCGCTCAATATTACTTAAAGGGAATCAAACGCTTAATTCCGACCAGATGAGCTCGACAAAGGGTGCTCCCAACTGCACATAAGGCTTTGGGACTGGTGACCTTGACTGCTCGAAAACACAAGAATGCCGTGAGTAATTGGTGAGATGCTCTTCTCAATAAGCAAGGTTAACAGTCGTGAACACGTCTGAAATTAACTATTTCCGTAACCTATTAACAATGCCTTGCGGCCAAGAGACCAGTATGAAAACGATTTCACATACACTTTTATTGCACTCGCATGATGTTCGCATTCTCTTTAATGACTTGATCGTCGTCATCTTTTGCTGTAGAACTACCCAGTAATTTTCCATATTAAAACAAATTATGTTATAAAAAAACAATATTATAGCAATAAAAACGGCTCACCGGCCGCCGGCGGCTCACCTATTGTCCATGACCACGTAATAAACTGTTCATAGACGAAGGGACCATGAACGGTCCGAAGACTCCGAACCGTGGAACCTGGCAGGTTGGATAGAGGTAATACAATACGCGTAGACACAGAGAGAGAGAGAGAGAGAGAGGGACAGAGAGGAGAGAGGAGAGAGGAGAGAGGTGACATCTCCCTCCCCTTTCCGAATTTTGTCGCCATTGATAAGTTTCTCTCTAAATTTCACATTCCAGCTTCAACTCTTGATTGAGAGTAACACAACGTCGGTAGTGGCGGGTTACGGAAGAAACTGGTGATATGGATGATCCCAACGGCGATGAGAAGACGACCTCGTCCGTCGATGTGTCGTCCGTTCCTTGCTCGATTTGCCTCGATTTGGTCAAGGATAACGGGGATAGGTCGATAGCGAAGCTTCAATGCGGCCATGAGTTCCATCTCGGTGATCAAAAACCCCCCTCCCCTCTCTAACCTTTTTGTCTCTTCGTCGTTGATTTACTAGATAAATTGTTCAGTTGAATTTATGAGTTTGGGTTGTGCTTTGCTTGCATGTCTACGTCATGTTTTTCCATTTCCACTTCCTTTTTGTTTTGGTTCCACAATGCGACCTGGGATCTACTAAAGATTTGACCACACGTCGAAGTGGTTGTGCTTTGTTATAATCATCTGAATGCCTTCTTTGCGATAGATATATTCTCTTGGAAACCTGTGCTGCGCTGAAATTCTTCTTGATATTATTACCAATTTGGATGGTTTTTAATGGAACGTTTACACAGTAGTTGTATGCTTCCTTCTTGGATTCAAACATCTCCTTGGTGTTGAATATGGATCTCATATAGGTTAGGGGATCGTCCCGCTTCGGTTACATTGTACCTCCAAAAGTACTATGTGAGCCCTCTTCACTTCTTACTAATTGATGTTGAATTGACTCATTTATCATGCTATCAGAGCTAGGATTTGAGATGTTTTTGGAAAGGATGATATTTTCTAGTCACGTGTAGTTAAGGCTGTAACATACTATAATAATCTTCTCAGATCTTGGTGTCCGAAATTTTCTGGTTAGCGATTCGTTGATTGCTTCAAATCAAAGAGTACTCTTAGAGATTTTTCGGAAAGTTTGTTCCTTACTTTTAGAATACCTATTGTCATTAAGTACAAGGTCCGGCCACAAGGCAGCTTAACTATTTGCAAAGTTCTTAGAAGAATCTAGTAAAACTGGCACAAACCACGGGTCAACTTTATCCAGTCTACCTTGGATGTGGCACTCATAATCCCATAACTTTCCTGTTTCTCAAAGTTCTGAAGCGGTGCTTGTGCCATGCTTTGTCATGTTACTTCCTATAACTTTTTTTTTTCCATGAGATTCGTTGACTGCTTTCTAGGCATGGTTTTATTTATTATGTAGTTGTTAGAAATGTAACGGAGAATATGTGGTGTTAGTTTAATGCCCATGTATCAATGGAAGGACAAACATGCTCTTGAATTGTCTCATGCTATTCGTAAGGAGCTAAAGCATGCCCTATTAGGAGCTCTTGAATTCTCCTTACTTGGCCTGGTCAACTTCATGCTCGAGCTAGATCACTTTACTTGTTTATAAACTAGGTGGCCTGCCAGCTCTTAGTTGCACTCCCTAGAATTCACGATTATTGGTTATTCATCAGTGACAAAGAGTCTTCTTGAATAATGAAAAAGGGATCTATATAACACAACTGGGGACATAAAAAGGTGAATCTTCTATCGTCCTCCCACCTTGTAATTCCCTGTGAGAAGCTGGATACCAGATTATATAATCAGAATTTGTCCCTTCAGATGAATTTAGAGAACAGTTCGTTAGAAGCTGCTCTCTGTAGTCCTTGGCCATATTTGAATCCTTGCATCGGTGAGTTTCCAAAGGTTATTTTTGTACGTAAGATATGCACCAATGTCCCAATTTGGAATTGAATCTTGTGCCTTCTTTTTTGCCGTTGTTAGCAGGAGATGTTATTTTCAGGTTGATTATTGCCTTCAAAGATTCCTAGCTCAGGTAGTGAAACTTGTTTCCCATGAGCTTGGATTTTGATGTATCTGTTAACCTTTAGTTCGAGTTGACAAGACTCCTACCATCAAGACCAACATTCTTGTTCCTCTTTCAGTTTGTTGTACTTGACTGCATCTTACATCCTTGTTGCAACCAAAAGATTTTACGTTAGAAAATTAGACTTCTTTAGATGGAAAGTACCTATGCCATCCACTCATTAAAATGGTCAAGTGTAGGTTGGCTTTTGCTGATTTGCATTCTGTATTAAGCATGATTTCTTTCCTGGATTCTATTTTGATGCCTCATCCATTTCCATAAGGTTTTAGGCTTATTTCATCTTCAACTTTTCCACCTGATTCTGCATTTCCACGTGATCTACCACATGAATTCGGAAAACAATTCAGATTATTTTGATCATGTTTTTCGATGATAGATCCGTAATTTTTCCATGTTTCTGCGATTCTACACAGATTGCATTGGTTCGGCATTCAATGCTAAGGGAAAAATGCAATGCCCAAATTGTCGTAAGGTCGAGAGAGGTCGATGGTTATTTGCAAGTGGCTCTACATGTTCATTTCCCGAGTTTATCATGGATGACTGGACGCCTGATGATTATGCGTTAAATTATTCTGAAATGGTAAGCACAATGCTTATGTTTACCTCCCCCTTTTCGTTCTCCTTCCTCCGTCCCATATTTTTGATCCTTTATGGGGACTTCTACCTTCCAATGAGACATGCAATTAATGGGTTTGAATTCTAATTCTATGGCATCATGTCTGATCTGCTCCAATACTTCTCACTGTTGAATATATTTGTTGCTATTTGTAAAGGATACTTTCGAAATTATGGACTTTTTGCTTTGACTTTTTGAAATAGACAGTTTTTGGTGCACCCAAATAAGGAATACATGACCACGAATATGGGATGCAGGGAGTATTAAGTTTCCTTTTTTGGCAAGACTTGTGTCTGGTTTATCAAAATCTCGAAAAGAGCTATTAAGGATTAATGTGGCAAGAGAATTCCAAACAGAGTTCCCCATTTGCCTTAATATTATTGGTATTAATGTCACTATCTTTTTTTATCATTTTTTTCGAATTTTATCACGTTCGCATCAGATGTTTTGGATTGATCATTTGTCTTGACGAAAGGAATGTAAAAACTAATGACCAAAAGCCCAAAAAGTTTACCAAGGACAAAAAAAGTTTGAAAAAGACAGCTTTTTACAATTTTCAGTGTCTTTGGCATCTTATCTTGACTTTTTTTATTTATTTTCGGTCTATGTTTTTATAGTTTTTCGTTTCCGCTTGTCAAGACAAGTGAGAAAATGTAATAAATTTGAACCATATAAAAAATCACAAAATGTCAAATAATACTCACTGTCTTTAACAAAAAAATAAGTTAGTCCAAACTTACCATGCAATTTAACCATTTGAGGAAACGACTGTTCCTGTTCTATTAGACCTTGTGCAAATATGAATGAGTATCAACAGTTTGCTGTGATTGGAGGAGGATCGATATTGAAGATCTAATTTCCTTGCATCCTTTAAGATGTCACAGCTCTGAAGTTTGTATTGTTGTTGTTGTTGTTATATTTGGTCAGAAGTATGTCTGGTTGTTCAAAACCTTGGAAGAGGGCTCGGTCAAGGTGGAATGTGACTAGAGAAACGAAACAAAAAATCTCAAATGATTCATTCGATTAAACAGATTAGTTATAGATTGATTATATGGCAATGGTGATTTGATCTTTTTAGTTTTGTGTCAAACATCACAAAAGTAGTTGGAGGTCAATAATTGACCTTTAGTAGGTAGATACTTCTGTCATTTTTCTCATTGTGGTCTCACTTTTACCACTATGCAATATTTCCAATGGCGATTTGTCATCTCAAAAATGTGATTTTTGTGTAATAGTAGAAAGTTGCCGATTTTGAATATTTTTTTAACAAATGTGTTCATGACATGTTCCCTGGTTGTCTTGTACATGTTGCAGCCGCTTGGAGTTCATTGGTGTCCATTCAGTGGGTTGGCGCAGGTCCACTCTTCTTTTGAGTAAGCAAACTTTCCGTATAGTGTCTTACAAAGGTTAATCTTCATGGTAGTTCAACAATCTATTGAACAGTTTTCGCTTCTTTGACACTCAGGTATCAATGATTTTCCTTACACACTGTAGTTAATCAAGCTGTTTTGTGTGTATTTGTTTTGTATTTTGTATAGAAAGTTGTATATAAAGTAATTTAGGTATTTGTTTTGTATTTGTATAGAAAGTTGTATATAAAGTTGTACCTAAAGCAATTTAGGTATTTGTTTTGTATATAAAGTTATTTCTATTCCACTTCTAAATTCTAATCGAATAAATTTATTAGGTTTTAATCTCTAATTGATCAATTTACTAGCAGCTAGCAAATGACTTTACACTACAGATTACACATATTAATCTCAGTTTTAATCTCTTCCAAACAAGCAGTGTTGCTTTAGGCTTTTTATCTTCACATTTCAAGGCTGAAACTAGAGATCTTGTGTGCAGCTTCGTTGTGGGATGGAGTTATGTCCAGCTCTTGCTGGTTTTACCGTTGCTATAATCTTCCACTCCATCCTATTTTGTTTATTTATCCATTTTCAACAGTTGTGCTTTTTAATTGGATCAACAAATAATGTCTTTTCATGAATATTTTTTTTTAAAATTGTCTCACTAATCGAAATGTGTTGAATAGTTCTTGTAGACAATTTTCAAAATCATCTGACAAAGAGAGAAATAAAAAATACATACAATTTTTTGAGATGGCTAGAATAGTGAAAAGTGAACAAATTGCGACTTGTTCATCTCAACTAATATTAAAGTTATATTCAAGAGGAGCACTAATGGCTTGTGAGCACTGTTTTTTGAAGGTCTAAGTTTTTTTTTGTGCTATTTACACTTGCTCCTTTATAGAATTTTATCTCCAGCTGCAATTTCTCTTATGGATCAGATATTGCACTTTGGGAAACCATTTAAACTTAATACCTTTAAGAACATTTGTACGCATAAGATAAAGGTAAACAATGTGAAATGTTTGTGTTTCCAGACATCCCATTGTATTCGTTTTGTTATCCCTAGGCCCTAGTACAAACTAGACCATGACAGCAATGCCTCAGACCCTAAATTATCATAGGAATGTTGTTGCAAGTTTGAATTTTTGCTTAATTACATATGGTGGTCTCTTCTGTCATGTCATCTTTTATTGCTGTCTTTAACAAGTTAACATTTACCTTGTCTCAGGGAAGTGGAATCTGCGTCAACAACATGTAAGTTCATTCCTTTAGTGATTCTGGATCAAGTTTGTATTGGTTCCCGGAACCAAATGTAATAGCAAAATATTCTCCGTGCAGATCATAGTTTACAGAGACACCATGCCATATATGCTGAACAGGCATCCGCATCATCTGTGGCTCATTCATATGTTGCATACTTGGGGCCCGTTCCACCGGTTTCCTCGAACACCAATGAGAGTGTCGAAGATCCCCACTTCAATCATCACTGGAATGGCATATCTGGACAAAATGAGATCTTTACTGCCCAGGGTTTTCCCGTCATTGATGTCCAATATCAAAGTTGGGGTCACCATTCCCATCCTTTCTCCTCAAACAGTGGTCACATTAACAGGACTGATCATGCTTCAGTTACTCCTGCCACTCTCAGACCTACCGGGGCTGAACATGAAGCGATCACCAGATCCGCATCTTTTGTGCATCCGTCTTTTCATGGTCGTAGGTAAGTTGGTTTTTTGTAAATACCAGAGGCTGTAATGTTATTGGTTGGTTTCTTCATTGCATTATGTCCACGGTGCCTACTGTTCTTTCTCACGGTGATGGTGCTAGGACCGCTCCTCTTATGACTCAAGTCATGGTGGAATGTGAATAGACCTCAGCTTGAATTTTGTTGACTTTTGTGATGATTTTAAAGATGGGTAGAGATGGCAGCCAGTTAGGTTTCTTTCTTCGCCTGTGGATTACAATCTCTTCCCCCGCGAATTGCTTTTTGGTTTTAATGAGAACACACTAATATGTACAAGATGCTTGTAAATGAAACAGAACACTGATGACTATTTGCAAACTTGGCTCTACTTGTTGCCTTTGAACCACAATTGCTTGTGGACTACAGAAGGTGATTTTTATCCATCACTGTGCTAAAATGAATTCCCATCTTAATATTTGGTTGAATCTGATGCAAAATAGGGATGCCTGTATTCCTTTTCTTAGGCCTGTTCCTAGAGCTGCTAGCTCGTTCTTCTGATCAATGTTCATCTTTACAGCAACGGTCGTTCACATGAAAGGTCATCAGCTTCTCATGCCAATGGCAATCACCACCAGCGACAACTGATCAATCCACCTGGCGTACTACCACCCACCATTACCCCTGTCCGGAGATCCAATGGTGCAAGGGGGAGCTTATCAACATCTCAATCCGATCAGAGTGGAGGCTTCTTCAACTTCCCTCCTCCAGGCTCAGCAAGCAGAAACCTACATGAAACAGAAAATTCATTGGCGAACCGCATCCATGTGCGTGAGAGAAACCATTTGCCTCACCCAGTTGTCTCATTTGATTGGGACTCTGTTTGGGGTCCATTTCATCAGGCTCATGGCGGCTCTGATTCCACCAACAGGTCTGGTAACTTTTGGGGTAGGCACTGGTCTTAAAAAGACGGGTTTACCCTTTCGAAGCTTATATATCAGCCTATTTATCTGGTCTCTGAAGATTACATAAAAGCTGTCTGAATTTTAACAAACCGGAACCAGTAAATTTGCTTCTGTACATTTTGATTTGTCCCATCATATGATCGGAGAAACTTAAAAACTGTTCTTGCCATCATGTGGCCTCTTGAGAACTGGGCTTTCTTCAATATATGATTTTTTGCGTGAGAATTTGAAATGGGTGATCTGATCTGTGTAGTTGCTATAAGCTTTGCTGCATCACTGGGAGATACAAAGGGAGGCTCAGCTGAGCTTGAATCAAGATTCTTGTATTTTGTGTTCTATGCGTTTTTTTGACCTAATTGAGAAGAAGATAATTGAAATATCAATGGTACGATATTAGAACTCAATGGGCTTGCCGGTGATGTTCAATTATGTTTTGGTAGAAGATGGATAAATTTGTTTGCTACTTAGGTACATCTACCTGATGCTTTTTGAGTTGTGGTCTTGGTCCAGCATTCGGCTAAATAGGTTTTACTAGTTTGCGGCTTGAGCACATACTTCTATGGATAGTGGCATTATAATCTGAATAAGGGACTTGTCTTGATTTCCTGGGTAGTTCCTTCAGCACATCCGATTTGCTACCTTAAATCCACCATTTCTTTGCATTCTCGGAAAAAATAAGAAATGATTACTATTATGATTAACCATAATCACAAGAACTATGACGCGGTTAGAGTCTTTAGGTATTACATTAGATGAATGTGGGTTTGTTAGATTTGTCAATGTGATGTGTTCTTTCTTTCTTAGCCCGAATAGAACCTAGTTGCCTGCAAAAAAATCAACTCATTACTGTCACCAACCGATACCAGTTGGTGGACATTCTGATGTACTTTTTTAGGATTTTGTGTCTTTCTTTTTACAATTATTTTGACTTAATGTCATTAAATTCTTTTCAAGATCCTTTCTAAATTATTTTTCCCTCTAAAATTCTCTTGAGATTCCCTTGGAATTTTTGTCATATCCTTACAACATCTCATAATATTTTAAAAGTCCCGTCCACTCGGGTCTCTATTCGGGCCACATTACAAACCCAGTCTTGGGCTAAGACTTGCAGGCTCTGTTAGGCCTCCAACCTTGTTGGCTCATATTTTGGTACAAACCCAATAATTTCTATCAGATCATGTATTGTGTCGTCAGGTTAACGAGAACAACCCATTATTCCAGCCTACTACAATGAGAATCAGTAACATCTAAGAGATGAGTAGGATAACCCACCAAGATTTATCATCTATTGCAAACAAATGAAGGCACAAAACTATTTTATTTCAAAATTTATTAGATACAGAATGGTAAAGTGTCCATGCCCAATACACACTCCCATCATACAATTTTGCAAAGCACAAGCCTACTGAGAAGAATGAGATTGAGAAAGAGAAGAAATCTTCTTCTCAACTTCAATGGCGCCATTAAGACTCATGCTCTTTGACTTCAAGAAATTGGAGTACCAATATGCAAAGAGCTTGGCATGTATGCTCAAATCATTCAAATCTACAGAGTAGAGGCCATACGAAGTTCTGTAGCCATCAATTAACTCGAACAAATCCATGAAGGACCAGTAGAAATATCCTCCCACATTCGATCCATTCCTTCCACATTGTCAAATTGAAAACAGAAAACGAAAACAACACCATAAATATACCAGATACAGATAGCCTACAGTTATTTTAAAGCACTATGAGCATTAAGAATTTGTGGCAGAACAGTTATTAATACGAGGCACTTGGATTAGCAGCAATTGTGATGTGTTCCAAAGATTGCAACTTTTACCGATGTGAGAATCGTATAAATGCAATCAAACTATGATGAAAGATGAGAACTTTCGCTCACAATGATCAATTTTTTTATGATTGAGCTTATGGGTGCTCCAACTTCTTGCAAACTAAACATACCTCATAGCATCAAGCAAACCTCCTATGAAACCATGTAAATATGTCACCCTCGGGGAGTCATTCAGTGAACCATCCCTCGGCGTCGTCTGACCTCCTGAAAAAATAGGAAGAAACCCCCACTGTATAATGATCAAATGACTAGACGAAGATTTTTTCTGCTAACGATTCTAACAACGATGAATTTCTCCCGAAAAGCCCCACATTTTTTTTCTGAATTCATGTCCTCGTGACCTACCTGACATCAGTCTGTTTGGCCCTTGTCACAATCCTCTTTATAAAAATGAATTCAAGGTAATCAAAGGGCTATACACGAGAGCTAGAGAGGGAGAGGGAGAGGGAGAGAGGGAGAAACATTTTCATGGACATAAACAGGAGGTTTCCCATAAAATTGCTTGAAATGTTCCAAGAGTGCCACCAGACCAGATGGTGCATCAGGAAACTGAGTCAAACAAATTGATTAGTTGATAGAATAGTAAGTCTACCCAAAGAAAACAACTTCAGAAAATTTGTGTAAAGCTCTCACCTCACCTTCCCGTGGATCGTTGTGATCATCTACAACCACCCAAAAACCCAATTAGCCGTGGATCAGATCCATCAAACATTTATACACGTTTGAAAAATAGTTTAGTTGTTGGCTCATCAAAGTAGAAGAATACAAAAATCTGTAGTCTTGGTATACATAGCAAACACACCGAGCAACACCACTGCTCTGTCACCATTGTAGTCCCTATTATTAATTTTCAAGCTGCTCGATTGGTCCCTGACAATGACTGTGTAGTAGTGGTTCAGTCCTATGAAATCGCTTGAACCCTTGACTAGTTCAGATTCAAGTTTGGTAAAGGCTGGAATCCTTTTGCCCGCGTTCTTCTTCATTATGACAGGATAGTCCCCAAATAGCAGGGGCTCCACAAACCTGCAATAGAAATTAG
>JABCMJ010015898.1:0-18136 GCA_014822125.1 Arbutus unedo
CATTTTTGCACATCATTTTTACACATCATTCAAAACAACGTCATTTTGTATTGAGGAAGACCCAAATGTATTTTGAGTGATATGAGTAAAAAACATATATGATTTTTTCTCAACACAAAATGACGTTGTTTTAAGTAATGTGTAAAAATAATGTGTAAAAGTGATGTGTGTGTATCATTTTTGTTATATGTTTTATCATTTGGAGTTTGCTGTTCCAACAGAAGATAGATATCATTTGAGGGTCCTCCAATTAACAAGTTGCACAACTTTTTGAAATTTTTCTGCTGCTATCAATTTTTTTTAACTTAAAATACTCACTAGACATATAAAATTAAGAAGAATTAAATAGATTCGTCCAATATCTGAATAATATTCAATTCTCACTGGAATATCAAACCTCTGAATATATGCCGCTGGTCTGGTCGATTGTCGCATTATTCCTCCTCCATAATGGGAGTAGAAACTTCCTGCTCGAAGCCAACTACCATATCATGAGTTATTCCTCCTCCACATGGGGGTTGATTGGTATGTTCCCACACCAAATTAAATGACCAACTTGGCAACTTCTATTATCTGGACTATTTATTTTTAATTTCTGAACATCGATCTCTTTTTCAAAACATCTACGAATAATTTAACTTAAAGCCTTATCTCCCTAGCTTTTTCATTTTCCGAAAACTGCGATGAAGTGGAGTATAAAAATTCGACGTTGTATATTTTTACCCAACTACTTCTAAATAATCATCAAATTTAATTGAGTTCGTCTTAGATGTAGCATGGATGATTTGAATATTACTCAAATGATCAACAAATGATGATAACGTCTGAATGTCAAACAAATTAAACTTTATAGTGATCATGTGTTATTAGAATTAAACAAGCTTATGATTAAGAGGGGAGAAAAAACATACAAAAAAGTGGCTATCTAGTTTGGTGGTTCTGTAGTGATTTTGACTGATCTGTAGCTTTTGAATTTGTCAGCGTATGAAAAAATCAACAGACTTGGAGCTGATTCTGCTGACCAAGTCAAGCTATGCAAGTGGAAAGGGTTTTGTGTGTACGTATCATCAAGTGGGTCAACAAAAAATGATGTTGACCAAGTTTCCAGTTTGGCACAGGAATATGATTGAACAATCTGAAAAGTATAACCCCACTTGGTGATCGTGGATGCATGGAAGTTGCAGCTCTCACAAACCTCTCTCTCTCTCTCTCTCTCTCTCTCTTTTCTTTTTTAATTACAGAAACTTAGTAAAAATTCTTAATATACGTTGATTTTAGTTTTAAGAAAAAAGAGGGATCAAATTGATATAAAACTAAGTAAATGTAAATGAATTTTGCAGAAAAATAGATAAATATCTGCATATGAAAATGTTTTTTTTTTTTTAAATCTATCATTCTGGTTCAATTAAATTTTCATTACATTTTGTCGTTCTCTATTTATTTCTCTATTTTAAGATTGTACAAAGATAAATGTCTGATTCATAACTTATAAGCGCAATTAGTGCAAATACTATTTCAATTAATTGAAACAGTAACTTATGGATGGCCTGTCCATCTGTGGTCGGATGTCCTTAAATGCGTTCATTACACAAATAAAATATTCTAACATTTCTTCAATTTCTACCTCAATTTTTGGAAAAAAAAATAATGATGTATATTGGTTTCCAGATCCACTAGGGATTAAAAACCAACCAAAGGAAAAGTGACAACTTTATGTTTGGTTTATGTGTTTCCTAAATTAGTTTGTTGAATTTTGAATCTGGGGATGCTACAGTGCGGGGATTGCGTTACAGAAGTGTAGTGCAGTCATTTGACCGTTCATTTTGACAATAAAAGGTTCAGATTCAAATTAAACTATTTGCGCAAATAGATAAATATTCTCGCGAATAGATACTGAATTGAATCTGAGTCGTCTACTGACAAAATGGACAGCCAGATGGTCTCACTACACCTCTGTAGTGCAGAACGCACTACAGCATTCCTGGATCCTTGAATTTCTACCATGTAACTTTTCAATATAGAAAATAGTTTTTTGATATAGAAAATAGTTTTTTAATTTTTTTAACTCGAATTCTTGCTATTTATATGGCCGTTCATTTTAGCAACAAATGGTTCAAATTCAAATTAAACTATTCGCGCGAATAGATACTGAATTGAATCTGAGCCGTCCACTGCCAAGATGGATAGCCAAATGGTCTCACTACACCTCTGTAGTGCGTTCCGCACTACAACATTCCCGGATCCTTGAATTTCTACCCTATAAACCTCCTAACTGTGTTTGGGTAAAGGTTTGCCCTCTTAAGACTCAATTCTTCACTTGGTTAGCTTGGAGAGGAAGGGTGAAATCAGGAGAACTTATGAGTTTTAGGGACTTTATCAACATCCATAATGCATTCTGTAAATTCTGCAACAAATACATTAAATTACAGGATCATTTGTTATTACACTGCCAAAAAATATGAATCATTTGGTGTTATTTCCTGTCATATTTCATGGGTTGTTCCAAAAACAGCAGAGGGTTTGCTGCTATGGTGGTCCAGCTGGAGGTTCAGAAGGAGTTCTAACAAGTTCTCAGTTCTCCTATGGTATTCTTTGCCTATGGTTGTTATGTATTCAATTTGGATGGCTAAGAATAACCTTCTTTTCAACAGGAGTACTGTTATTTGGAAATTATTTTTAGATCATATTAAGCTTAGATGGATTCAAGGGGTTTTTATGCATTAAAAGAAGAACGATCAGCTTTCGTTAGGTGACATTAAGTATAACATTTCAAGAATAATGCAATGTGGTCAGTTTGCGTAGTTCTGTAACCAGTTTTTCTTTTTCTTTTTATTTGATGTAATCATCTTTCAGTTTCGGATCCCTATCCTAATTGGTCTGTTACCAACCTTGGGGGATTCTCTCTGATTTTTCTATCATATATACGATTTTCGCTGTTCAAAAAAAAAATCGATGTAGAAAATAGTTTTTTAATTTTTTTAACTCGAATTCTTTCTATTTATTTATTTGAGGTTTTGTAACGTATGAAACCCAATAGATTGTGTGGAGATCGAGATGAACTGTAAGTCCAAACATGATGAGGTTGAACTTTGACAACCACATATTTGGGGCACTAAAGATTTACCCGCTCTTTACCTCAAGGATTAATCGGCAATAGATGAAACATATCTGAAGTTAACCGGATACCTTGGTTATAAAAAAAATAGTTAAATGTATGAAATGTAACTCATCACCATTCATCCCCTCAAGATAAAGAATAATGCTGAGAATATAATGTGTCTGTAACCGTTAGATGCACATAGAATTCCTAATAATTTATGAATTCTATGTGTTTAACGGTTCCAAACACAGATGTCTTTTACCTTTTTACAAGATAAAATGTGGCTAATGGGCTTTTGTTTGGAAATATTAACCCATCTCATGGAGACCAAACAAGGGTAGGCCTAGCCTGTTTAAGAAGTTAATAGGCCTAGTTTCAAGATTTGATTGGGCCATTTCCCACTTTTGTTAATAACGTTACGAATGTCTTTTGTCGAGGAAAACCAAACGCAATTATATTCCTAAATCAACAAGTACGAAGGGCACAAATGTCTAACAAAATACAAAAAACCAAATCAAAAAATATAAAAAGAGATGCCTAAAAAAGCAGTGGGGCAAAACATCGATTCACTCGTGGAGGCGTGTAAAGTTAGAGTCCAGCCTCGACGTAATCGTCACTGCAAGACGTTGCCGCGGTGTGCTGAAAGTCCTTGAGAGCCTTGAAATTTATGCTACGATCTTAAATATGGGAAGAACAAAAATTAATTAACGAAAAAACTGGGGTTTTCGCATAAAGGCCTGTAGTGAAGATTTTGTAGGATAATTCATCTAACAAAGACATTTTATGCCCGAAGGCTGGGTTTGTTCGTTTAGACTTTTTATTATCAAATTAAATCTTTTTTTTCAAAAGTCATTTTGAATACTTTTTTGTTTAACTCACTCTATTTGCCTAATTGGATCAAAATACCACATTAGAGCATCTCTAGTGAGAGAGTCAAATCTCTCAACGGTGACACAGCGGCATAAATTGCTGATCAAATCTTATCTTCATATACACTGTCAAATTTAACGTAAATTGAACACCCACCATTTGGCTTCAAAATTAGCATGAAGTCCCAATTGCCTTCTTGGGTATTCGCAATTTTATGTACGTATTTAAAAAAAATAAAACTCAAGATTTGACACGCCAGTTGGAAACGTTTCTTACTGTTAAATCCGTACTTACTATATAGTATTGCAGAGACACTTTTCATGAGGAGAGCTCTTGAAATGTCATGTGGTATTTATTTATTTTTATTTTAAGTAAATAATTATTTTCTTCCAAAACTTGATTCAACATTAAAATTTGGAAGACAAATACAAAAATGTGTGGTTGTTTCAACATTAAACATCAAAATACTAGTGTGAAACCCGTGCAACGCACTGGCTAATATATACCAATATAGTGATTTTATATATATTTCCATGTTGTATTATACTCCATATAACTTACTAAACATAACCTAAATTTCACGTTTTGAATCTTTCTATTGATTATCGTCGTGATCATTCAGACAATAAATGATCATTTTCTTAGAAACAGCTTTTTACTTTAAAACTTACGGATTGATAGAAAAATAAGTGATTTCATATTTGTGAAATAACAGTCTCACACCCTTTCATAGATATCCAGCACTTCTGGTCCTAACAGATTTCTATTCCGTTTAGAGATACTGTAATATGAAAATCAGGAAAAAAAATATTCTAAACCAATAAAAAAGTGAACCTATTATGGTAACCCAAAATAACTCAACACTATAAACTTTATAAAATCTTCTACATGGCTGACTAAATATATAATTAGAAAGTAATTTTATTGGCCAAACCTCATTTATCTCATTTGAGTGGAAAATCTAACAAATTTAAAAACTTTAGGGAGTTATCAGAACATCTAAATTTATTTCTCAGAACATCTAAATTTACTACTTTCGCATATGTAGATCATCATTTCCTTAGCCATGAAACTAATTAGAAAAAACAAAAAATAAAGCATTTCTCACATGAGAAATGAGAGAATAATGGACAGTTAGCACACTATTTAGCGGAAACAAACGTATATAGAATTTTGGTACTATTTAGTCAAACCAACAATTTTCGTGAATGTTAAGCAATTAGTGTCGTCATGGTGGCGAGAGGAGAGAGAGACAAATTGGGTAGTGAGAGAAGTCAATTGTTGGGTGTAAACTGAAAATGGTCGGATTTCAAATTTTATTTACCATAGTGGTTAATTAAGTTTAAATTAAAATACGTGTACTGCGGATCAAAAAATTATTAAAGAAGGAATCTAGAGAATGCTTGGTCCATGCGATAATACAACGTGCATCAATTACAAATTTAAATTTTTTAGAGAATTTATCAATGAATGGGCCAATAGTGTAATCTTGATAAATCTGTAACAAAAGAAAAACTAAGGTAAAGAAAGAACTTATCGGCAAAGCGAATAATGAAAGAACAGAAAAATTGTCGTTCAATTGTGATGCGTGTGTACGAGATTTATTTTGGTATGTATAAAATTCACAAGTCAGGTTCATAAAAGAAAATGAAAGATGAAAAAAACAAAAAAAGAAAAAAGGAGAAAAAGAAAGAGAAAGAGAAAGTTAAAAAAGCTAAAGTAATTTGAAGTAATTTTTTTTTAGTAAATTTTGATAGCATAAATTATGAAGCATTATGATTATTAAATTTACCAAAAATATTGGTTATGTAATTTCTTAAAGTCAATTACATGTGTTATGATTGAGCATGATGATGGGTTTAATTTATGAGATTGAATTTTAAACGTAAACGTTTGAGGGAACATTTATACTCAGGGTATCACGGGGATATCCGAACTGAAGACGTATTGAGAATTGTGATACTAATTAGTTGTTGTAGATATATTCTCCGTAAGAATATTTATGTGTATCATTAGTTGTGATGCGACTTGAGCCAAATTTTGATTGAACCAGAGGTGCAATATTGATCCAAATGGTGTCTTTAGCCAAGTTATGCATTTAGTCGTGTCATGCATTTAGTTAAGTTATGTTCGTGTCGTGTTATATTTAGTTTTATCGTGTCCTTTTGATATACTCTAGCGGTTGTCAAGTGAATTTGATTTTGGAAGAGTATGGAGAAATATAATGTCTCGGGAGAACATATTGATTAATTAGGAACATGCATGACAAATGGAAACATGGCAATTGGGAAGCACGGTTAGCATGTCGGTCGAGATTTTTATCGAATTAGAGCATCATAATCAAGATATATTGATTGAATTATATGACGTAAATCATGCTTGGAAATGCAATTAAATGACATGTTGGAAATTTTGATGAAATTATACGACGTAGTAATACTTGGAAACTCTTATCGAAGTCGTGGACTTGTGAAACATCTAAAACTTTGGTAGTACTTAAGTACGAACATTGAATATTTGAGGATTTATTTATAAGATGATATCACCTACAATAGTATTCATTTCGATTTCTATACTTATGTGTTATTGCTTACACTCTTACTGCGCATATTTTATCTTATCATATATGTCATATTTTGTCAACGCATATATTGAGACATAAGGATTAGGTTGACTTATTGAGCATCATAGCTCATGATGCATATTGTTTTCTCCCTGTCGTTTTATGCCAGGTACAGACGAGGAGGGAGGCGCAGATATCTAGCCGACAACAACGTCATGGATTGAAGACTTTTTCAAGACTTAGATAGATAATATAGGTGCTCTGTACTTCATTTTTTGAATAATACTCTGGGATGAAACCTATTTTTATCAAATTTAATTATCTAGCCTAGAAGTGTATCGAATCAACTTGTATTTTTTTTTCTTTATTTATGAAACAATTTTATTATTATTTTCTTCTTTTATTAACGGTTCTGAAAATTAGGTCGTTACAAACAGGGGCGGAACACACCCCCTCCCTCCCCCCAAAAAAAATTCAAATTTTTTTTAAACTTAGGTATAAAAAAATTTAAAATAAAAAATTATATTCCCCCCCTCCCCAAAATTATATTCAACCCTTTATTTCTCAAAAAAAAAAAAAAAAATTGGCCCCCCAAAGTCACTATCTTGGTTCCGCCCCTGGTTACAAATTATTCATCTCTCTAAGATAATCATTATGCGCAAAGTAAGTTAATCATAAAATGAATCGAACGCCATGATAATAAATTCCTTTAATATGTGGCATGAGCAAGCCATGAATATTATTCTTAAGAGAGAATACGATGATCTTATAATCTCAATAATAATATTATGTGAAAAATGAATCTGTTTTTAATAATCAAAATCACAAATTCAATATTTCTAACATTATGGTTTATGTAAAAAGGGCCAATTTTTTAGTGATCCACATTCTATAGATGTTGATGTTAGCCTATCAATCATTAATTTTGTTTCTTGATATAAAATTACAACAACAAAAACTGACTTTATAAGAAATGGCGTTTTAATTATTTACAAACTAATATCTGGTTAGATGCTGATTCTGATGTTCAAATATCCATTTTTCTATTGTTTGACGGACTTAATTTATATTTCGTAGCTCTCATCTCTCTTGGAACACATAAAAAATGTTAATTTAACAAATTGATGGATACTATATAAGAGTGTTAATATCAAACATATCACCAATTCCAAAATTTTCATATTTTTTACAGCAATTTTTTTCAGCGATTGCTCATGCTATGTTTCTGTCCAAATTCTTATCGAATTTTATTTTTCAATGATTGCTCTGGATTCTATGAGTAGGTTAAAAAAATTTGATCCGACATACCATCCTACCTATTTTTAGTGCTTAAAACAGAAACTTTTTAAGATATATTAGAAGTCTTATGCTAATTATCATATAAGCTTTTAAATACATTTAACACCTCCAAATTTGAAGTTGATGTTGGAGATGCTATTAACAAGGGCGGAGCCACTCTTTAAGACTCTAACCCAGGTGTACCCAAACAAAAAAAAAGTATATATAAAATTTTAATCTAAATAATTTTAACTTTTTTTATTACGTGTAATTTAGTTTATTTTTAACTCGATTTAAAATATAACTGAAAATAAAATAAATTTATGATTCCATCCTTGGCTATTAGTAATTATTACTGTCCAAAATAACTCCATTGGTCTTTTGTTTTCAACATCGATGGTGCCTGTCGTTGTCTTTTTTCTAGAGATCCCGATAATGTAATTTAAATGCAAGTGGTCTCCTTCAACGAATTAAAAACCTACCAACCACACCACTAGCATTGACAAGTGAAAACACACACACATATCAAGCAATCTCATGCTTTTCAGATCAAACCCCCAGGGTATGGACAACATTCACCATTTCAGCCACAAACACCCCTTGACCCTAGCCGATAAGGTTGCTATCTTCGCCCAATGCTCTTGCTGCGGCGACCTCGCTTCCCGCCCTAACACTCCTCCTCCCCCTCCTCCTATCTACGAATGCAGCCTCATTCCAAATTGTTGGTTCCATCTCCACAAATCATGCTTGGATCTGCCTCAAGAGCTAATGCAACACCCCTTTCACCCCAACCACCCTCTCTCCCTCATCCCTCAACCGCTCCACGGCGGTTCGGGCGAGTTCCTCTGCTGCGCTTGTGGAAAGAACCGCCGCGGATTCGCCTTCCACTGCGACAAATGCGATTTTTACCTGGACGTTTGTTGCGCTTCTCTGATGCCTACTAGCAAAAAGTTCGATCCCATTGGTCAACATCTGGGTCATTCGCATCCCTTGATTGTTTGTGATATGGACAAGAATTTCCAGGTCTCGTGCTCCGCGTGTGAGCTTCCATTTGATCAGGTGTTAGTAGTATACCTCTATTGAAGTTTGATTAGAATTGGGTCAGGTTCAAGTTTTCTTTTCTGAATTGTTTATTATTCGGAGCTCTGGTTGAGTGCAACAATTGCACATTTATTGAATATTGGTTGACATAATTTCAAAATTGAGTATAGAAGTAAATCAAATTCCAAAGATGGCGTCAAATTCTATGTGCTCATTTTTTGTTTGTAACAGTGCCGATACATTTTTAGCCATTAAATGACGTAAACCTTTTCTCATTTCTCAAGATTGTTACGCAATCCAATTGTCAAAATTCTATCCAAATAGCATAATTACATATGAAGAATTTGAGTGGCGCAAAGACTTCAAGTAACATACATTGTTACTTGAAGTCGAATATTTTAATTCTCCTTGAGGGAACATTATATTATTCAGAATTGATTAAAACATAGAGCTAATGCCCACCTAGCTACTTCAATTTTTTTTCAAATCCTTGACGGTGTGATCTTCAGCTATCCCTCACTATTACGGAGGGGGATTCCTATTATTCTTCTCTCCAATTTGCGTGAAATAACTTATAATGTAAATTTACATATTTTCTTTCTGCGAGTACAATTAAACAAATATAGTATCGCAGTCTCTTAAAATTATCTATTCTAAATCTCCAAAATTGTTCATTTCTCATCCGAACATATATATTTTTTCCATGCCATAACCAATGCCTCACGACAATCCAAAAAATAATTTTTTGCCAAAACTAGGGCAAATTTAGTACAAAGTTTGGAATTTTAATTTCGTACAAGAGTGCATGCTAGCTAGGCTTTTTGGCTGAGCAGAAAATGAATTTGGCTAAGGGAATTGGAGATGCTATGCTAAAAACATCCTCTACATATTCCACCCTTAAAACCAAATCAAACAAAACAATTCGTTCTCCCTCTCACTTTCTATCCACTTGTTATCTTCAGGAGGATTCAATTTATGTGTGCCTTGAATGCAAGCTCCTTCTACACAAACACTGTGCCCAACTCCCTCCGAGAATCCAGCATCCGTTCCACCCACACCACCCGCTCCTCCTCTTCGAGCAAATCCCCGCTGGAGAGCTCTTCACGCGATGCAAAGGCTGCTGGAAGGACTTCAAGAGCGGCTTCACCTACCGCTGCATCGACTGCGACTTCTTAATTGGCACTGGCTGCGCCTTTCTTGTCTCCAGAATATTCCATTTCCACGAGCACCCCCTCGCCCTCTTTGAGAAGACCAAGTTCAGTTGCAGCAAATGCAAGTGCAGGTAAGGGCAGCTAGCTCCAACATTGTGCTGGAGAGTTCAAGTGATTTTTCCCTCGATCGCCAAAAAAATGGAAAAACTTTTGTGGAGTATGTACAGGAAATGCAGCGGCGTGTTGCGGTGTGTTTTGTGTGGGTTCAGTTTGCATCTCCACTGTTTTCCGGGATTGCCGGAGATGGTTGAGAAGAGGCGGTGTCATCGGCATCCCCTTCGATTGACGAAAATTCCGATACAAGACTATGAGGATGAGGAGGAGGATGCGGAGTTTTATTGTGATGCTTGTGAGGAGTTGAGATACTTGCCTGATCCGACATATTATTGTGAGGAGGATCATTATGTTGCTCATGTTCTCTGCATGGTCTCTAAGGTAATTAACTAACTACTACATCCATCCATATTCGTTGCCCAGTTAACATTCCACTATATATGTTAGAAATTTGCAGCACGGTATATCCATAAGAAAGCAAAGTGAAATTTTTTATTAGGGGAAATGAATGGAATACATATGTTCGGACATAGATTTTAATATAAATATGATTGGAACCGTTAATTAATACGTGAAGATTCTACATACATATATCTTGTGAGTTCTATGTGCATCACAAAGCTTCAGGCACATTTATGTCTACATTTGTATTTGAACATCTATGTTTGTAGCATTACTCATTCATCAGAGGTGCACATATTATCTTTGAATTTTCATCATGCACCTAAATTTTTTGGATGTGTCTTTGGTTGTATTTATTGTGTAACATTTTCGTAATGTTATACAAAGACTTAATTTGCTTGATTGAAAAGATTAGGGGTGGGAATTGGATTAGGAAAAAAAATGCATGGGGAGATCTACCTGTACAAGATTGTCCCCAAATCTGTGATGCATGCCTCGTAAATCTTAATATGATATATAAAATATTTTTGTGAGTAAATTTAAACCGTTAAAATAATAATGACAAGTTGAGTACCTAACTTCTAAATTATTACTATCTTTTATTAAATCGATAAAGTTTTCGAAAGATCAGCTAAAGCTACTCGTAGCGTTAGCACTCGACTATGATCTCTTGGCTAGTTTAGATACAACTAGCTCTCTATGCGGTGGTATACCTGATAAATATTTCAAAATCATATCGGCGTATTCACACACAACGCGTGACAATTCTAAATCCTTACAATCTTTCTCTTCTAGCAGAAGACTTACCAACCATTCTGACAAGTTGTTGTGTCATCTTGACCTCGAGTTTGCTGATAAAGGGTTCTGTCTATCTCCCTTTAACTAGAAGCATGATCCATCTAGAGAGTAGGAGGTCAATTCCTTTTTGTGGCAGCCAATAACAGCTCGAGACGTAGACAAGCAGCCCATTCCCAAAATGACGTCAAAGTCGGCTATCTCAATAACTCAAAAATCCAATGTAAATGCAGTCCTGATACCTCTAGTTCGCACGCTCTACAAACTAGTTCCTGGGATGAAGCTACCTTTAAGGGGTAGTTCTAAATGTTTTGACTCTAATCCTGATGATGTGACGCATGAAGCAAATATGAATGAATGAGATGCCCCATATCGAAAAGAACTTGCACCATGAGTTGAAAAGTATAAGGGTACTCCGGATCAGTGAGGGATCATATTCACCCTCGTCATACAAAGTGAACATTCTGTCTCCAGCAACTAGCTGGTTGTTATTGGAGCCTCATAAAACTACTGGACAGTCAGTGTTTGCTGCTACAGAAATGCCAGTTGTCCTTTCTGTTGCCTAGTAGTTGAAAGGAAGGCATGTTATGTTTCATATTGTAAATAAAGCTTCTTAATTACAGTCCTGTCTCTACTAAATGATTCTCATGAGCTAGTTGATTCTAGTTTTAATGTGGTTAAATTTCTTAGGAAGAGATACTTTCACAGGGAGAAGAATCACATGTGGTATCCGAAATTGGGGAAATGGCTTTTGAAAGCTCCGGCAAAGCGGTTAGAGAGGTGATGAACAATATGAAAGAGAAACAAGCAATTCAAGACAATGATTCTAAAGCCTTCAGTAGCCTTGCGGAGTTAGATGCAGAGATTCAGTCACTATCAGCAGAACGAGTGACACTTACAGCAAAAATTGAAGGACTAAGGCAGAAACGCGCCCGTTTCATCTTTAGATAAAGCCAATGCTTGAGAGAGTCTAAAATATCAGGTGACTAGTTTGATGAATATTATTTGTCTTAAAGTAAGGGTAATTAATTTAAGCATGTAAAAAATAGCTTGGTTTAGTCTGACAAAAAGTAAGTCAAGAAATGACTAATGATGAATCGGTTTTAGGTTCCACATATCTCGATAGTTGGATATGCAAAGAATTAATAGAAGACACTAACATGGTACTGGCCAAATTGCTTTGATACGTAAGTACGTAAATAGAGAGTTAGAGACGATTCAAATGAACTCAAGATGGAGAAATATTTGAAGTCGTACCTGGAGAGAAAACGAGAGGAATACTCTCTATTTTATAGCATTTGTGGTTGTATTGATTAATAGATGTATCCTTCAAGTCTTTGACTCTTGTGTTTGTGCTCACGTTTAGGTGGCTTATTGGCTTTCACCTCTTTGAGTATTTTTGTTACAAGTGGACTCCATATATTTTATAAAACATGTTAAAGATAATGTTCATCCTAACTAGTTTGTATTTTAAATATAAGGAAAAATATCTTTACAAATAATTAAAAAAGAAACCTTGATGGATTAAGTATATATCTTGTTACGTTTATTTATAAATTCTCTTCTCTCCTCTATAAAAGGAAGAATACATAATCTATTAGTATATACATTTTTCATCATACCACATATTAGATTATTCATAAACAAGGAGAAGACCTAGTACTTTATAGCAATTTAAAGGGTAGCAGCATATGTTCCAGTATTGTAGGGCATCTCAGTCCCTTAATCATACTTCAATAAAAATCCAAGTAAAATTTCCCTCCACTCGTTAACACAAACTCATATTGAAAATGAGGTCAATTCGCTTTCAAGGGGACTTTTTTCTTTACTAAATTTTTTCAAAGCTACTTGGTGACAGCCAAATTTACTGCTCTATTATTAGGTAAGTTTTTACTCAAATCTATGCTTAATCGGAGGCTGCATTGCAGCACTTAATCTACAGTACTACTGATTAGAGATGACCCCTTTTTTTATTGGTTGCTAATAATGAGGGAATAGATAAATCCATAGGTTGAGTGATCCCACCAGATTAACAGTCGGAAGATATTAGTAATACCACATTCCCGACAGTGTTATATGTTGGCATTGAATATTGGTTTTCCCAACGATTGACTTTGTCTTTTTAATTAGTAGAGTTGTGTTTTACTTTTACTAGATTATATGTATACTAGTTTGGGTAAATTTCACATACCTCCCGTAACGTTTTTGACCCAATCAATGAGATTTCTTCAACTTTTGATAATTTCATTGTCCTCCCTTTTTTTAGAAAATATTCATTAATCACTCCCTTTCTGTTTGTTTTCGTTCTTAATCCGTGAGTGAATGCTGATGTAAGCCTACACAAATTTGAAAAACCCCATTTTGCCCCTCCCTCGCACACTCTCTCTCTCTCTCTCTCTCTCTCTCTCTCTCTCTCTCTCTCTCATATATGCATTCTATACCCATTTCTCTCCTTTTCCCCTCTCTCCCTAACATCCAACACCATTCCTCACTGCTTTAGGGACGTTTTTTTCCTTTTAATTACTAATTAAATTAAGGGTAATTTGAATGAGGATTTTATTAGTCCAGACAATAGTTTTCATCTCATCCATTTTTTGAAGTTATGTTTTCATCCCATTAAAGATAAATCCATTGGATAGGGCTCTATGCAAATTCTGTGATGCAGAGGTGGAGACAACTAATCATGTCCTTATTCATTGCCCAGCTGTTTGGAAGTTGTGGAGCAAAATTCTAGATTGGTGGGGCGTGTCCTGGGTGGCCCTTTTCTCAGTTTCTGATCTGCTGCTTTGGTGGGCTGCCTGGACTTTTAAAGAGAAATCCAAGTCAGTGTTAGTTTCCCTTTGGCTGCTCTGCCCCAGCATTGTTCTGTGGTACATTTGGAAAGCTAGAAATGATCTTTTTTTAACTCTAAAGTGGCAGATCGGGAGGCAATTTTGGATGCAATTATCTTCAGGATGGCATGTTCTGCTAAGCTTTGCAAGGCCAATGTTCTTTGTCCACTAACGACTTCCTTTACAATACTAGAAGTATTCTTCGAGCTGTAAAATTTAAGGAATAGGTGTAGGGGTGTGTGTTTGCTGGTTCTAGGCTACTATTGGTTTTTCTCTTTGCTTTTCCTAGGCTTAGGTTGCTAGTTCTTGGGTGTTTTGACCCCTGGTTGTGTGAGGTGTTTGCAGCTCAACATATGGTTGAGCAAACATTTTTCAGGCTTGTATTTCTTGTACTATTCCTATTTATATATTTTTCTCTTTAGCCTTTCATAAAAATAAAAAAAAATTTCCTTGCCATTTTTACATGGTTTGACATTGTTGTCATTATTTTTTAGTGTAAATTTACCCTTTTATCCTTTTCTAAGTGATAACATATAATTTCTGATTTGGTAAATTTAAAATCGTAGCAGTAAATTAGGCTTGAAATATGGAATCAAATATAGTAAATACTTTTGTTTATTCTTTTACAAAATCACATAGACTTGTCAATCTTCTGTTATTATATTCTTCATCATGTATTATATCGACCCGCTAATTTTATGTTCTTGTTCATCGGAATCCGAGTGTACTAGGAGAAAGATTTCATCATCAAACCTAAAGAATATTTTTCGAAGACTGTTTGAATTATATGGTGATTGAAATCTTTTTTATTTTCGCTCCCATTTGTAGTATCTGTTTTAGGATGATAGTGGTTGAATAATATATAACAAATTTGCAGAAATTTATCATGATATGTAAATTTATCATCTCAAAAAAATAAAAAAAATTGCAGTGATTTAAGTCATTACGTTAGCAAAATCTATCGCCACAATTATAGAGGGTAGAAAATTTATCCTCACATATAGAAATGAGTTGTAAATATACAATTAACCATATCAAATTAACTATCAGTGCTGCAAATTTATCATCAGCTGTAGAAATGAGCTGCAAATTTACTATCAAACTTACCATATTAACCATCAGACATGCAAATTTGTCATCAGTTGTAGGAAAGTGTAGCAAATTTACCATTACAATTTGTCATCAATAAATGTACCATGATTCAATTTAGAACGATAATAATTTGTCATATTGTTATATTTAAGACATGGTAATTTGTCTCCATAAACAGTGATATCACGTTTTGGGAGTTAGAAATTTAAGTATCCCTTTTTTAAGAGGTGAGTGCTTATGATATAATTTTAAAAATTAAGGATAATCTGGGTATTTTTTAAAAGAAAAGACCAAAACATAATCTTAAAAGTGGATGTGATGAAAAACTAATAAACACTTATAGATAAGATCAAAATATAAGTGCACCTTTTTTATTTAAATTGTGTTTACTATAAACATTTATTACTACAGTAAATTAACTCCATTTTATTCTTTGGTTCATCCGAAATTAATTTCTTTCATTCATCTACATTAATGATACATTTGTTGCATTAAGATGATTAAAGAAACATTGTTGAATGCTAGACTCCTTTTGAACAAAGTTAATTTTTTTTGTTAAACACTGTAGGTACTATTTGATATTTAGATGTTCTTGGTATGTTTTTGTCAACTTTTTTCAGGACAATTATATGTCTTGATATGAGAAACAGAAAATATAAAAATACATTTTCCATAATATTCTGGTCTCAAAATTAGGTTTGCCTTCAACCCAGAAATTTTCTCGAGAATTTTTGTGATAATTTCAGAAATTGACACGGTGATTGGATTGATCGGAAATCGACTAAATTGATAATTTCTGTGATAATCATTCTTGGGTTCAATTTAGTTCTGAAAATGAATTCTAAGAACCAAATCCAAAAAAGTTTAGCCCAAGCCAAGACCTAGATTTTGGAAACCCAGATTTTCCTTCAATTTTATACGCGACGGATGTGGGTGGGTGTGGGTTGTGTTGGGATAAGCACCGGATGAGGTTCGGTACAACATGGGCATGGGGTGGGACAATTGGTACAGCTTGAACAAACTGGATATGTGTGTATATATAATACATACATACATACATACATACATATGTATATCTATATATAGAGAGAGGGAGGGGCATCAATCAACTATATAATATTTCACACCTAATGTTAACACTGTTAACCATAAAGTAACAGTAAGAGGGTCTGAAAATAATAATTTATAAAACAAGAGAAGACAGTAATATTACCAAAAGTTGAGAGGAGAACAGTAATTGTGTCAGAAACCTCAAGGGAGGTATGTGAAATTTACCCTATTAGTAACGAACATTAAATATCATATGGTATTCTTTTAGTGAATATTCATATAATAGTTTGAGTATTTTATTTACTGGAAGAAACAATTTAAATAAATACTCGTTAGCCCGGATTGGTTCAAGTAAATGCTTGGCCTCTCAGTGCTCAATTACTTAATACTCAGTCATTCAATACTTGCTCGCTTAACACTTATCCAGTCATTCAATACTTGCTCGCTTAACACTTATCCGTTTAGCCCATAGCTACCTAGGTTTTAGGCACTCAACATTGCATTAATTACCAACTAGCACTCAGCCTTTCGATAATTAGGCCGCTTAATCAAGAAGAACCAATAATGGGATCCATTCAACAAGACCCTTAACCAAAGCCTTAGAGTACTCAAATTCCCAGAAACAGAGGCCTTAGTAAATGACATTTTTCTTCCTAACAAGAAAAGGGGATCGTGATTGTCGGCCATCAAACCCCTAAAATCCTTTCATCTTCCACTCTATGAAAGGGGCTATTAGGCCATGAACCAGTTAAGTTCCCACAACTTCCTACTTAAATATTTGCACACTCTCTCCCTCTACTGATATCTAACTTAACCGTTGGAGGGTCCTTGCCTAGAAATACCTCTCAATTTGAGGATTGTATGGAGGAACCATCATAGGAACACAAAGGGCCACCATCTAGTTTTGGCATGATCAGTTTAGCGCCGTTTGTGGCAACAAGTTTGACTTTATCCTGCAAAAAATAAATTCAACTAAAGAATTGAAAGCATGATGACAACTACTAGATCATTCCATGGAGGTCTCTAGAGGGGAAAGACTCTTTAGAACCCCAACTCCCTAGAGGCCTAGGTACAGAACTTGATACAACTAGTAACCATGTTGGTAGAACAAAATAAGACTTTGTTTAGAAAGTTGCAAACGCAACCACCACGGCCTCCGCCAGTAATCGAAGAACAAAACCCATCAATGGCAAATCCAACCAATGAAGTTGGGCTTTTGAAGCATTCACATGCAGGTCAAACAACTTTATCTTCAATAGGAGCCAATTTTAGGGACTCCATGTATCCTGACAGATTAACTTGATGGACTTTATTAGACCATTCATTCTTTTGAGTTACAGTCCCTTATTTTGAGTTCATTGTAATCCAAAAGGTCTGATGTCTCTTCTAGTTCCACAACTCGAAGAAAGTTTGGGCGAAAATTAGAAGAGTTTAGAGAGTCCATGAGGCTGAAGTGGGTCGTTGGTATTGGCAAAAGCAGGATGATAGAGGCTCATCACTCTCGAACAAGAATGATGAAAATTTGTAGGAGGTTTTGTGCCATCTATGATGACTTGGATAATGGTTGAAGGGGGAGTAACTGGTGGAATGTCCCAGCTAGACCTTGGAGGGGAAAGAGATGGGAAGTTTGCCATCCCAGTCACCTGAAGACTGATTCAAAGAGTTGGGAATTTTAAGCAGAGGATTATCTTCAATGATAGTAAGAGTTTCAAAAGTTCGGCTAATAATTTTAAGAGTTTCCATGATAATAAGAGTTGGAAGTTGAATGAACTAGCCAACATTAAGAGGTGCAATTATAGACGAATGCAAAGAGGTCGGATGAGAAGTTGCAAAGATGGGATAACGAGCA
>JABCMJ010015905.1:0-28196 GCA_014822125.1 Arbutus unedo
GAGGTATGATCCATGGACTCCCCAGGAACATCCACATGAACCTTAGGCTGTTCCTTCCCACCTACCAACCTCGCTGGATTCCCCACCGCCGTCGTCCACGGCGGCACGTCGATCAACACCAACGACCCAGCTCCAATCTTCGCCCCTTCCCCGATCTTCACGTTCCCCAGAATCGTCGCCCCGGCCCCAATCAAAACCCCATCACCAATCTTCGGATGCCTGTCGCCACCAGCCTTCCCTGTCCCACCCAGCGTCACGTGATGCAGAATCGACACGTTGTTCCCCACCACGGCGGTCTCTCCGATTACCACCCCCGTCGCGTGATCGAGCAAAACCCCTTTCCCGATTTTAGCCGCAGGATGCACATCGACGGCGAACACGTCGGCAATTCGAGATTGGAGAGCCAAGGCGAGAGGTTTTCTGTTTTGGACCCATAACTTGTGGGACACACGGTGAGCCTGGATCGATAGAAAGCCCTTGTAGTTGAGGAGGCAGTGGGAGAAGGAGGTGCAGGCCGGGTCGCGGATGCGGGCGGCGCGGAGGTCAGCGACGGTGGCGGAACGGAGGGATGGGTCGGCTGAGAGGGTGTTGAGGAAGAGATCGTAGAGGAGGGTGGAGAGAAGAGTGGAGGAGCAGAGCTTGTTGCCGAGGTGGAAGGAGAGAGAGCGAGAGAGGGAGGAGTGAGAGATTATTGTCGAGTATAGGTAGCTGGCGAGTGCAGGCTCGGCTTCAGCGTCGCGGCGGGCCTCCGCCTTGATCTGGTCCCACACCCAGGCTTCGTCTTCGTTGTCTCCGACGCCGTTAGCCGTGGGGTGATACGGAGATAGGGCTGCTACCGGCGACGACATATGGAGGTCTTGGACTGGCATTGCGGCGGTTGGGTGGTGGAAATTAATAAGATGAATAGGATAGGGGTTTCTGGGGAATTTAAAGGAAAATCAGGTGGTTTGGATTTTTTAGGGTAAACCTGTTACTTATTGTGGAAATTACTATTCAGGATTTGGGCTTGGATTATGTGAACGGACAATTTTGTTCAATTTATTAATTAATTTGGTATTTTGGTTCGGCGTGATTCAATTTTAATTTTATAATCTTGAACATCTGATCAAAATTAATTGGTGATTAAAATAATTGCAATATATATCTTCTTTATCTTAATTTTTAAAATAAATGATGAACAATTTACTAATTTATGGGTATTTTTTAAATCGTATATAAGTTATGATAATGCCTGTAATGGTCTTTTCTTGATAATGACCTGCAAGAAAACTAAAAAAATCGGTATCATATTGGGCAACACTCTTCTGATGCCTAAATTAGATCGGATAATATTTTTAAGAGAAAATAATATGGAAAAATGGTACTAGAATGACAGATCGTTTGTTTTGGCCGTGCTTTTATGCTTCATTAGGTCTTTTAGTCCCGGTAGGAGTACGTTTTCACAGGGTCATGACAAGGTGATCCCCTCTAGTTGCTTAGAAGTCCTTATACATTCAANNCGAGAAGACCTTCTTGGTTGTCGATTTCCTGCCTATCAAGTAAAAATATATTTTTTTATATTGGGCTTTACCCATTCACTCTAGTTACTTTTTTGTGTTTTTAAAAAACTTATTTTTTTGTTACATTGGGTATGGTCTATTCGTGACCCAACCAAACTCGTGAAAAAACTAGACCGAAATCGAGCAAACATAAATCAAACAAGAAGGGAATCAATTCGGTTCGATTTTGGTTTTTAAATTCCTTAATTGAACACACTGGCTTATTCCGAATTTTTTCTTCAAATCGGACCAAATTAAACCAAATCGTTTACACCTCTATTTTCGATGGACACGTGAACGATCGAAATTGATAATGTAATGGAAGTAATTAAAGTAATTACTCAATTGTCCTAAAGGCATTGTCGCGCACTACTCGAACACTTGTCATAATCAAGCTTTCTATATGAAAAGTTATTGAAAAACCACGTAACGATGACTCATGAACACATAATAATTTTTTCAGTGTAGTGATTGAGTTTACTAATTTAATAACAAGTATAAGAACAAAAATCATTAGTGCACATCTGAACACAAATGTGTTCAGAATCGTCGAATGCATGTGAGCTCTACGTGATCCGGTAATTCCAAACACATCCGTATCTGAGTGTGCATGAATGATTTGTGTTAAAGTCAAATACATAAGCACTAAAGTTCAATGAATTAACTTATCTCCAACTATGCTTTGATTCCTTAATTACTCTCAAGTCTATTTTTAAGTATTTTTTGACAAGAAATTATGTAATTTTGAAATTAAAAAATATAATACTTTAGTTCATAGTTTTTTTTTTTTACTTCTTACCTCAATAGTTTTTTAAATTGGCGTAAAATTTGTGTGCAAATTATGCACATAAATAATTTACTTTTAATTAAAAAATGCACGATAAAAAAAACACTTAAAAGGACACGAAGGGAGTACAAAATTACGCATAAAAAATAGACCCATGACCCACATTAAAAAATTTAAATTGGTACAAAAAGAATTCAAGATAGATGAAATAAAACTCTAGAAGACGTGTGATTAATGCATCTCTTCGAAAGGTCAGATTACATTTTTTTAATAACATTTCTCCATTTATATATTTTTTAAATTATTTTTGTTGTTTAGAGTATTCATTTATAGAAATTTAATATCATTTTATTCTTACTTTGTGAGAAGGGCAAATATTTTAGAACATTTTAAAATAGAATAGTTGACTAATAATATAAAATAAATAAAAATACAATTTTACAGAAATTTGATATGATTTTATTCTTACTTGGTGAGGAAGACAAATATTTTAAAGTATCTTCAAATAGAATAGTTGACAAATAATATAAAACAAATAAAAATACAACTTTATATATATGACTATGACTATATTTTATAATGGAGAAAATTATCGTTTATGAAGCTTCAAATGAGCCAATAGTCCATCTAAAATTGTATTGATCAATGGTACATATGTATTTTTATCCATCTTAAAAAATTTAGGTAGATTATGTTCGAGAAATTAACTTCGAGATTGAATGTTTGTGATAAAGTCTGCTATAAAAATACAAAATAAATGTAACTTTGAATCACGTAATGATGTTATTTTCTTAAAGATAGTATTTGCTCCCGCCAGATGATGTGTACAAAATTATAACAAATCAGTCTTTAAGATATAACGAAGTCTTCCAATTACGGTTGCACAAATAAGTACATACAGAATATCTACTACGTCAAGACATAAACGAACCAGAAATCACTAAATATTATTTATGCAGAATAACAACATTTGATATGAATGCTTGTAATATGAGAGAGTTTTGGGAGAAAAAGAATAGGCCAAACCACATGTAAATCGCACCTTATCAGAATGCCACATTGCATCTACACAATTCACTATCACGCTCATGCACATACGTGGCACGAGTGCAGGTGCACGCCCCATCGGAGTGCCACATTTTAGCCACACAACTCATATGCTCACGCGCGCGCGCGACACGGGGGGAAGCACCGACTTTGCCAGTAATGATGTGATGTATCATAGTATAGCCATCTAAAATCAAGCTACTTGAACACTTTAAGTGTGCTCTCATATGTATCCAACTCAATTTTTCAATGTGATACTAAACCTTACATAAGAAAGAAGCATTCTAAGAATAAATAAAGCTTTTCAAAAACAACCAAAATCACACATTTATTTAGAAAATCTGTAACAGATCACCCTACAATTGTTGGTGGGGGCAACTTGTGCTTTTTAATACGGAAACATAGTACTGGTGATATAAAGACATCAAATGTAGATGATTATGAGCCAGTCACCAGCAGAAAAGTTTAACAGACCCAGCAACCATATACTCATTTTGAGAGAGAGCGAGAGAGAGAGAGAGAGAGAGAGAGAGTGGTTATCTTGAATACTCTTAAGTGATGGCGAAAATCAACCTCTAAAAAGAGTTCCTCCTGCAGCTGGACCAGTACTCTGCCACAAGTTTAGAGAAAGAGGAATTGGTCTCCATAAGCTTTGAAGGCTCATCATATTCAACCACTTTACCTGCAAAAACCATAACAGGAATCCCCCTTGAATTAATACCCTTTCATTTCACTAATCAAACACTGCCTCCCTGAAACAAATTTTTCTTAGAGGGTCTCCTAAGTAACTGCTAAAAGGGGCAAGATTAAGTCCACAGACACAAAACAAACTATAGATTGCGGAGTTCTTTAATAACTCAGAGTGTCCAGACTAGTTTAGATATACCTCGACTAATATCTAGAGGACGAGTGTCACCATCCTCTAGTGGAGGCCTAAATTAAAGTCAGGCAAAATCCTGTACAGACTGGCCCGTAAAAATTGATAGCACCTGAGAGATTTTGAACCCAAAATCTTGAGAGGAAGCAAACAAGTTTTGAATCTGAAACCTTAAGAGGAAGCAAACAAGTTTTGAACCTGAAACCTTAAGAGGGAGCAAACCTCCAAGTCACGGGTCTTTTATGTTTGTTACTAGGCCAATCACTTGAGTTTACAGATTGCAGAGTTACAACGCATACTAAATGTAGTGAAGTCAAAGCTGCATTCTGTGGTTTATTGTGTGTCTAACTTATAGATATGTCGACAGTAGAGACGTCCATATTCACCACAGTGGTTGTGTAATAGAAGCATACCAAAAGAAAGGACCATGACCATGTCACTGCCTATGACTGTTGGAACTCTATGAGCCACAGTTACCACAGTGCAATCTGAGAATTCTTCCCTAATAATTCTTTGTAGAATAGCGTCAGTGGCGGCATCAATGGACGCGGTGGCTTCATCTAGAACTAGAATTCTATTTCTTTTCAGAAGGACTCTTCCGAGACAGAAGAGCTGGCGTTGCCCTGTACTCCAGTTCTCGCCTTCGTCACTCACTGCAGCCACAGAAACAAGGCAATGGGTCTTAGTTTGGTATTGGAAGATTCATGAGATGTGCAAAACCAAAAGTGCAAAGTTTTGGGGTGTCAAAGGACGAGGATGAGGATTCGTCGTGAAAGGTTCAAAACATCAAGTAGTCATCAAATCTATGGTTTTGCATGGAACACAACTGCAATGAACAATGATCAAATCAACCCTTCAAAGGTTTATATTGCATCACAGGGTATAAAGATGCGGTTCAAAAATTCTTTCAACACAAAATACGAGTCGTTCTTTATAGTATCCATTAAATTGGTTTGGAAGCGGTAGATGTATAACAAATATATCCTATGTCCACGTTGGACAGGGTCCGAGGGATCAAAAACCGCTAATTCATACAAAGCCATTGAACTGGCCCAGTCAACAACCGAAGCTGTATGTATTATATGGACAGAAAGGAACCGACTGGGGATCATTCACCACAACAATAGACCAAGAACTATGAGATCAACCCTTTCATTATGGGGTGACGAGAGATTGTACCATTCGAGCTGGGTATAAACCTAAACTTAGGAAACAAATGCACAAAGCTGTTGTCCTCAAGACTCGACCCCAGAATGTAGAGGTTAGCAGGCAGATTTAGAGGTCATTCTTCATGCAAATTGCTTCCAAAGTTTTGAATTGAACTCACCTGAAGAGTCTAGCAAGTTGGGAAGACTGCTGATGGTAGCCTTAAGTTGGCACTTCTCTAGTGCCTGAAAATCAATAATTTGAATGGATTGCTCATGTTTATTCAACAAGATAAGAATGTTGGAAAAAGTATGGAAGTTGCTGGTTAACAAGGCCACATCTAAAACAAAGCTAAATTTTGGAATCAATTCGAGTTTATTGTTTACCTTCCATATTTCATCATCAGAATAAAGGCCTAAAGGATCCAAGTTTGTTCGCACGTTACCCCTGAAAAGAGTTGGCTCCTGAGGGATGATGCTGAGCTTCATTCTTAGATCCTTGAGTCCTATGGAGCAAATGTCAAGCCCATCTATAAGGATCCTACCACTGTCCGGCTCTACCAAACGAAACAAAGCACTTATGAGGGTAGTTTTGCCGCTTCCTGTCCTTCCAACGACTCCTACTTTGGCCCCTTCTGTGAAAGTACAAGTGATTCCCTTGAGAACCAGTGCAGCATTTTGCCGGTATCTTATCTGAAATCAAAGGAATGAATCCATGCGACTTAAGCACTACCAGATAATTGTGCAATCTACTATAAACTAAGTTTTAGAAGTCTAGTTCCACTATTTGAGTTACTTTATACCCTGCATAGATTTCATTCGACAAGGTTTTCTGGTAGTGAGGTGTAGCAAGAGCGCTAGCCAAATTCTCCCGCACTAGCTCTTCATACTCACCGAGATTGAGTTGGGGGGAGGATCAAGCAAAAGATCCCATTCCAGGGGTACACAGCAGTCTCAGGCAATGCAAGAAGTTCATCAAATGAATGGGCGCCTTCTACTACATCTTTTTTTATGCATTTAAGAAAAACTCATTCATTCAAACAGATCATTTATACCTTGAGATCCTGTAACTCTATACTCCCCTTGGAAGGCCATGAAGATGGTGGCCTTTTGTCCTCCACAATTGCCGGAGGCTCAGGAGGTATGTGCATGAACTGTTTGATCCGTTCCACTGAAATGATGTAATTGCAAAAGCTGCTATACCATCGGGTAAAGAATACTTGGATACCAGTCAGACCCAAAGCATAGGAAAGGGTAAGTCCAGCAAGCCCTGCAAAAGAAAGGACATACTTGAGGAACATGGAAGAAAATTTCTAAGTGATACTTAAAAAATGCGTTCTAATGGACCAGTTTACCTGGAGCTATATAACCCTTGGGAAGTAAAACTAGGAGAAAAGCACAAGTGAATAAAGTCAGATTTTGAAGTGATTCTATTCTCAAATTTAACCACTCCATGGCTGCATTGGAGTAAAGGAAAAGTTTTGCGTCTATGTCGATGAGCTTTACGTAGTTGTGGAAGAACCTTTCTTTCATGTTAAATGCTCTTATGGTTATCACTCCAAGTGATGTCTCTGCTGCATAACTCATGACAGGAGCTTTTGTTGTTCCGTTGATTCGCATCAGCTCCCGAGCAGATGCTTGATAATATCCCTGCATTTAAAATAGTATCTTTGCTTCTTTCACGAATGAAAAGTTAATAAAATTATTCGCTTCTAAGGGTCCAGTTTTCTTGATGCTGAGACTAGAACCAGGGCAAGCTTCTCTAATGATAGATACTGAGTCTCAACATTGACCAATGTTTTTCTCGTGTAATATATGGGCAGATGCTCCTGACCCTTCTGCCGCACAAGAGCCGAGCCGAATGTTGGAACACGGCCAGGTATATAAAGAGGTCCTCTCGGTCTTTGGGCGTTGTGAGGAGATGGGTCGGGAGAGGTTCATCAACCAGTCCTCCGAAAGTAATGGCTGTTTTTTTTGACGTTTTGAAGAACATAAGCCGAAGAAGCATAGTCACTGAAAAATGCTAACCTGAATATATACTGAAGCCACAGCAGCAAAGACTGCTACAATGAGAACTTGCCATGTGACAGAGGCCATAACAATGATGGTAAATATCAGCTCGATTCCAGGACAATAAACATAGACAAGGGAGAAAGGTATGTCAAAATCCAATGTGCTCAAATCCGATGAAGCCTGCAAGACAAAATATGTACCAAATCCGCGCGATAAGCAAAATACTATGGTCACACAAAGATTGTCTAAACAACAAAGAAGCTCTTACTCTGGTCAAAATCCGCCCAATTGGGGTCGAATCGAAGAATGACATGGGAGCATTGAAAACTGAACTGATGAAGCCCGCGAAGAAGGTTTTAGAAGCTTTCAATCCCAAAAGAGAACCTAAAAAAGACCTCAGGCATGCAAAGAAGGCTCCTATAATTGAAATTACAGTGTACACTCCGATTAAGACACCACTGCTGATACTGGGGATTTGGATAGCAAATGCTAGCCAATAACTAGAGACAGCCTGAAGAGCAACAAACACAGACTGAGTTACTAGACATGAAGAGAGAAAAAGTAATCCCTTTGAGACGAGGATGTAATCGAAAAATGGCTTCCACCCAACGTCACCAATTTCCTTCTCTTCTTCTTCCGTCAGCTGCACCCCCGGCAGACCTTTGACAGAAATCTCTCCCTCACTGCTTTCTTTAGTAAGGTGAAGGCTTATAGTCTCTTCCAGCTGATCCATTTTCCCTTCTCGGTGCTCCCTATTATTTTCGCTAGTCTTAGGATCCAGGACTGTGATCGCGTTCCTGTGAGCATTCACAAGCTCTTCAAATGCTGTCCCTGTCGTTAAGAGTTCCTCATAGTTTCCTGATTGAGTAACTTCTCCACCTTCTATAACCTAGAAAAAGATAACAAGAAAACATCGGTCTGTGCAAGTACTTGAAAGCCAATGTTTGAAGTACATTAGTTGCAATTCAAAGTGAGTCTTCTTACAAGAATTTTATCAACTTCGGAGAGAAACTCCACTTGATGAGTCACAAGAATCACTGTCTTCTTCTCTAGGGCAGCCATAACACAGTCCTGCACATTTAAACCCAGTAACAGCAAGAAATGTTGGAATTCAAAATGGTGTGAACGAATTTGGGACACAGTAGGATCTCACAAGGCAATTGGAAGAAACCTCTGATTCAAGGCAGCCATTGATGATGTCCACCTCAAAAAAAAATTCCTGCAGCCATTGATGGTCTGTAGCTGGAAAGTTTCAGTGGTTTGGGTTTTGAAGAGTCCCTCCACGGTTATATAAGTTCAACACTTCTACGTTTTTAGACTAGATGTCTTTTCATCAAATAACATATTTCATTTTCGTGTCCTTGAGTGAAAGAGAGAAAGACGCAAGTTCAGTTCGTCAGACACTCAGTGGTTGATGTTCCATCGACTGATTTAGCCATTTTACCCAGTGAGACAGACATCGATGCAACCTCCAACACCCACAACGAGGTGGCGAATTTGTTCCAAGGAGATTGTGCTTCCAAAGGACTCGGTCCGATTTGTATCTATTATGATTATGTTTTCCCATTACAGTTTGTAATTTCAGTTTTGATGTCTAATAGAAGTTGTTTTATGGAATTCAAGCATTTTGGCCCTGCAGAAAATAGGTGCCCAGTAAACATATACATATGTATTTTATATGCTTCAACCTTACCTGGAAAAGAATTGCTGCTGTATGTGCATCAACTGCGCTGAAGGGGTCATCAAGGAGATAAATATCAGCATCACTGTAGACAGCTCTTGCCAGTTGAATCCTTTGCTTTTGTCCCCCACTCATATTAAGTCCTCTCTGACCTATCTCCGTGAGATCACCATGGTCAAAATCATTTATGTCCTTATCCAGAGCACATGCATTGACAGCTTCATCATATTTGGTTTTCACCATTGGCTTTCCAAAGAGTATGTTATCCCGAATTGTCCCGCTTTGAATCCAAGAAGCTTGAGAAACATAAGCAATGGATCCAGATATAGTGACCTGCATTCAAGTAACAAAGAAGCTCAGCTAGTAAAAAAAGAACTGAGTGTACGATTCACGAGTAAAAAACCGTCTTTCTAACTCACACTTCCTGAACTTTTGGGTAGTTCTCCGAGTATAGCATATAAAAGTGATGATTTCCCAGCCCCAACTGGCCCACAAACTGCAATTTTCTGCCCCCTTATTACTTCCAAATCAACATCTCGAAGAGTTGGAAGTCCAGATTCTGGGTCCCAACTGAATTTGCCAGCTTGTATCTTAATACAAGTATCCGAATCCAGTGATGCTACTACTTTTGTTAATTTCTCGGGTTTGAGTTCATCATCAAGCAGAAAGGATTCAATCCGATCGAAAGAGACCTTGACTTGGATTAACGCCGAAAGAGCCTCAGGTATCATCTTGACCGGCTCTGCCATACTGCGAACCATTGCCAAAACGGTGAAGATTGTGGCAGCATCTAAGGGGGCACTTCTGGTAAGGACACATCCAAGAAAGATGACGGAAGGAACAATTGTTGGAGAGATCCAATACAAGGCAGTGCCATAAGCCTTCTTGTACTGAGCTTCTGTTAACCACTTGAATTCGTTTTCTCGGAAAGATTCAATCAAGTTCTTGAACTTGTCTTCCCATGACTGTAACTTGATGATTTTCATATTGTTTAGAATTTCAGACATGGACCTAAGTCTCCTGTCTTGTGCTATCATAAACTCAAACTGACACTTCTGAAGTAATTTTGCAAACGGAACATTGAGAAGTCCACAGATAATAAAGGGGACTAAACCAGGAAGAGCACCAAGACCCACAATCCCAAAGAGGACAATGATGGCTAGAACCAGCTGTAGAGAAAAGCTCCATCCCAAGTGAAACCACATGGGAAATTCCCCCATTCGGTAAGAATCAACCGCGATGTAATTCACAACCTCCCCGGTCGAATGCCTTCGCTTTCCTAGACTAGAAAGATTGAGCTGCTTTTGGTAAACTGCCACCATTAAAGCTGATCTCATCCTCATTCCGGTCCTCCTTGAACTGAAAAAGAAGTGCCTCTGAGACAGAGACTCAACCACCTTGACAACAACTAAGCACCCCACTAAGAAGACGCCTTCCTGTGTACCTTCCGCGTCCCGATTCGAATAGTTCACAAAAGCATAAAGTAACAAGGGAGAAACGACCACGGATAACATCCTAAGAAATGCACAAATCCCTACAAACACCATTTCTTTGATATGAACATTAACTAATGCCCAAAAAACAAAACGCCCCATGCTGTTTGAGCTCTTCTCTCTTCGAATTATACCCCAAGCATGAGTAAATTTTTCATAGGCTAAAACTGATTCATCTTCGGGCACCAAGGAGGGAATATCTTGAAGAGCTAAAATCTTTGAGCAACCTAGTTGAAGCAAATGATTGATCCAAGAAAATGTCAGTTTACTAAGCAAACTAGCATGGCCTAATCTACTACGGGTTTTCTCAGGCTCCACGGTAAGTAAAGGTTCTGATAAACTCTGGTCTGAGGCAGGTTGGCTAAAGAAGTGACTGGAATTCCTCAAAGCACAAAAGAAAAGCAACAAATTCACAACCCATGCTGCCATTTCTATAATTTCCATATTGTGTGTTCTTATCAAAACCTCGGTATTTAGAGCCGAAATTCCTAGAAAGAACAGCACCCACCAAACAGAAGACAGAATTTGGACCCATTTGGATCCTTGTACTAGCAAGGAAACTGTCAGAGAAATCCAAATTAGTCCTCGAATTAAGTGTGCCAGCCAGCTCAAATTACTCGATCCTCCATTTTGGGTTATCAGATCCCAAAAACTGGAGCCAAGATATGCAATGCTAGTAAGAGCAGAGCATATTGAAATAGATACACTGACCAAGTCCCTTTTACTGAACCTACCAAGATTACTCTTTCTGAAATAACCTATGACCAAACACAGATAGAACACAAGGAGGAATAGGAGGTTGAGTCCACAAATGAATATCTCCAGAATGCAAGAAGAATTGATGAAATCATAGTCACCCTCACAAATCCAAGAATATCCTCCTGCATATCCACGAGTAACTGTAAGCAGCATGTTAAGTAACTTATTGTTTCCTAACAAATATGAGTCAATATAGTAAAGGGAAGACAACAGAAGCCCATTGTACTGAATATAGTCCCCGAAGATTGATCCAACCGATGGAATGAGGATCAATGTCTGGTCTAACCGAGCTTCCGAGTCAAATAACAATGATTTGAAGCACTTGTTTTTACATTATTTCAAAAACCTCACATATACGATACACGTACAAATGAACATTTTTTTAGCAAGGAATCCCTATTTGAATGATTTGAATGAAAAGGCAAGAACGATTAACTATAGCTATATAGATACAAGTCCATTAATAGAAAATTTGCAACTTCCATATAAACAGCTGAAGAAAAAGCTCTCTGAATAGATCATATAGTGGCAGTTCAAACATAATTCTTTGTGGTTCATTAAGGCAGGAAGAAGAACATGTAAGGAAGGGAAAATTCAAACAATGATCGCTATAAATTATTTTTCCAACACAAAATGAAGCACAGTGCACACCCACAAACACATACACAAAAGCCAGAAGCAGGGAACTAGAGGAAAACGAATATGAGGTAATGGGGTGTACCAAGTGCTCTCCCCAAGGAAGCCATCGTAGGGGGAGCAACTCCGCCAACTTCTGCAGCTAAATAAGACATAATCACCAATAACTGAGGGAGCTTATAATAAACCAATGAATGAAGGGTCCCACTGAAATTTGTCCTTTGCCAGTTGAGATCCATGTGAGAACTAACAGAGATACACAAATATTTTATGGCTTTTCTTCTCTACCTCTATTTCTTTATTCATTTGTCTTTTCGATACATTTGCTCACTACACTGAAAACAATAATTGAAGACAGTAGTCTCTATAAATAGGCCCACTCATACATATGCATTTTCTTTACCCCTACCTATCCTCAACCATAAGAGCACTAGTCATGGAGAGATGGATGCAAGCAGAGACAGAGCTAGAAATTTTGTTTTGTAGGGTCAAAATCTGAAAATGTGCATAAGTTAAATGTCTAGCATTTCAATGTATACTGGGCAAATTAAGGGTTTAATTGTATGGTCAAAATAGCAAAATTTAGTGCAAACTATAAAATGTTTCATTGAGAAATGAAAGGAAGTGGGATCAGTTGACCGTGCTTGTATCATCATCCCTCCGCCACAAGTGGGTGGTGCTAAAGTTTCCCCATACATTAACTTTCGCACCACCTTATTGTTCGAGAGTACCACAAACACACATACATTAACTTTGGCCCACTTTATTGATCGAGAGTAACACATACACATACTATCATGGTGTTTCAATAATACTGGATAGTATTCCATTATTATAAGATTATCCATGACTTGCTTATCAAATTAGTTCACTTCAGTGCTGAAACACGACCAAAACATATTGTCCTAAGTTTTGCAAATTAAAACAAAGGGTTAATGACATAGCCTCCCCTAATGCTTTAAACCATTATAGTAAAGTCCCTTGTTATTTCTCAAATTTCACTGACCTCCCTCTTTCTGACAATATGCAAACAACTCCCCTGGTTAAGTGGCTTTTAACGGCATAAAATTTAAGTTGATGTCATCCTTTGATTATTCAAAAATACCAAATTTACAGTTAGTTCATACTATGAAGTATGAAACCAACCTTACACTTACATCTATTTCACATGTCCATCGAGTCAACACCAAATGTACATTAGGGAGTACCCTGACCTTTTTTTATGTATTTACTTGTAATGTTTTATGTCAGCATCAACCCTTTTAAAACCCAACTTATTCCACTCCAAATATTTATGCGAGCCTAAGCAGTGGAAGGGAGGGTGACCGGGCAGCCTTAACTTCTTCTGGGCGTGACCATAAGTACTTCAGACGTGATGTGGGTCTCGCAAGGGACCAATCATCCAGATATTTCTACAGCCCCACCAAGTGCTAGTGGATCACAGTTTGTAGAAGGGCAAGGTTCAAGGGAGCTTTGATCGCACGACTCGCACCCTGGATCTCTTGACCATGCAAACCACTTGGGAGTAAAGAATTTATCTCTAGGCTACAATCCCTGGTGGTCACCCTTTCCTAATAAACTCATTGCAATGAACGCTTATACCAGGCAGTCCTCAGTTCAGATAAGGGTCCGCTACAACAGTACGGAAAGGCTGTGCTTCCTAGCACCCAGCAAAGAATGATTTACCAAAGCCAAATGCACTTCTGACCCATCAGGCATTACAGTCTGGAACCTTCACAATCCAGAAGATGGCAATGGAGAATTGAATGCAACCTTGTTGAGCAAAGTAGTTAGTTTCACCGGGAATTGGGAAATTCTGTCAGAAGGATTCTGCATTTGTGTATATAGTAGGTGAGGGAGATGGTAAAGAGGGTATCTTTGAGCATTTTATCAGTTGAATGACGAGAGTTCCCTGTAACTGTTTTCCATTGATCAATAAGGGTTCATTCCAATTTATTGCTACATTGCTTTTTTCTTCCATTTCCTTCTTCAATATTCCCACCAATGATGTGGGCATTCATGTTCGCGGTTGGAAGATAAGCTCGAAGCAAGAACGGTTCTCTCAGGCGTTTCATCAAACACCCTCCGGCCAAAAATTATGTCATCTCCATTTGCACAGAAACTTGCACGAGAATCAGAATTGAAGAGACCCAAAACCAAGACCATACCCAAGAACCAAAGGGTGGTGATGAACATTGTCACTACCATCACAGCCGCGAAAACGGAATTTCCACGGGCACATAGAGAATACGAGAATGAGGCTTTAGAAGAGAACGACATCGAAAGAGAAGTAACACTTGGGGAGTATTGTAACGTGTCCGGAACCGTTAGCATTATTCGCAAAGTAATTTGTAACAAACAAACATGGGGAAATAGACCTTTGTGGTTAAAAGTATTATTGAAAAGATCGAATTGTCTGAAAAAATTACAGTTCGATCGGTTTGGTACAGGCCGATTTCTTTTTTGATTTTGAGCTTTTATATATTTAACGGACCGAATCAAACTGAATATATAATACATAGTACATGAAAATTAATTTCGTGGGATGAGATAAGTTTTAATTATTCAATTTTCATATGATTGGATATATTAATTAGTAAATTCAATCTAAAATATAAGAGGCGTCCAAATTTTTATGAAGTTATTTTAGCTCATTTTTCAATAGATTGTGAATTGTAAATTGACCCGTTTTTCTATTAACTTGACTATCCTTACGGTATTCACCAAACTAATGTCATCCGAATTGATATCGATTCTTTCACCCGGGAAACATTGAGAGAGAATAACCCCAAGGGGTTGTTTGAGTGGAGATTGGGACGAGCCGTAAACTCAGATGTTTCGAGGTCAAAATTCGGCGACAATACCTAGGGCCACTTGAGAGTTTGTCTAGTCATTTTTACCCAGGACTCCGAAAACTAGTCGGTATTAGGTGGAGATTCTCTCAAATTTTACCTCACTTTGGTTCTAAACCGACCGGATATCTCGGTTATCAAAAAAAATATTGAGACAGAATGGTGTAATTACGCAAAGAACTTGGGGTCACTATGTTATTTTACCTAAACATCGTGGAGTGCGATGTATTTTACCTTGAAAATAATTAGGTATTCATCTGATAATTTCTTGAGGCACAATTTTTTTTATTTTTCTGATTGAGGCACAAATTTGATGTGTCCTTTTCAACAATAGTAAGAAAAAATTACTACAATCTCTAACCTTTATCATTAACCTTTATTTAAAAAAGACAAAAATTCATTCAATATATGTTAGAAAATTAGTGAGGGTCAAGAATTGAAACTTTGACCTAGATGAATTTAATCGGGAGGACATCAAAGCCTAAGGTGTGAAACAACTTCACCATCCAACAAAATTTCTCAAATCTAATGACACAAGGGAAACTAGAATGGGCTAGTTGATCCAGTTAACGGTAAGGCTCCAAATCGAAACGAATTGTGGGTACAATAGAAAGACGGATAGAGTGCCTCGGCCTCTCAAATTCATGCTTCATATGCAAATAGACGATGAAAGGTACTCTAGACAATCTTAACGTCTGGGAAGAATTAATAAAAGTCTATATAGTAAAAAGGATAGTAAGTACCCAACCTTTCAAGTTCGAATAACTTTTTTTATAGTTATTGAAAAAAAATATATTGCTCTTTTAGTATGGAAATAAATATTCTTATCGTCTTTCCTTTTCCTCTAACTAAAAAAATATCTAGTGAGAAATTTCCGTCATATTATACGGAAATTCATTACCTTCAAACACTATGCAATTTGAAATTAAGAAAATGTCATTTAAAGGGGTTTCAACGGAAAGAAAAGTAAAGATAATGAGCGTTTGTTTGCTAAACGAGTGGTAGGAGTAGTGGAGAAGTGCTTGGTAGGGCAATAGCCTAGTGAACCGGGTGGGGCACTCTACGAAAGAGAAGCATACTAAGCAAATACGAGAAATTAATTTTGCTCAACTTTCTCAAAAGCAAAGACAATTACAGAAGATCAAATGAAGGACCTACGGAGGACATATTTAAAAGGAAAATATGAGTATTGTTCAAGTGTGTGACATAATCAATTTTGTCGTATGTACATAACTTGTCAATATGATAATAATGGAAGAAAACATCTATTTTATTTATGTTGTTAAATGCAAATAATGTAAGCAAGTAGTTGACCGACCTTTCGTGCACAAAAGAAATAAATGAATGACTAGATCTCATTATTAAGCAACGTTCAATTATTTATGCAGGCGTGTTTTTTATGTCAAACCGTCACTTGGTCAGCATTCTTCATCAGGTTTAAGATTTCTCAAGTCGTGACCTTCGGTTGTGCTGTCGAGGGCTCTAAGCTCGGCACGACTATGTGTACGTGTAACCCCACATTGCAGACTGTTACTTGGGAAGACGTGGAGGAGAAATTGTTACAAGACATGTAGATAGGTCCGTCCGATTTGTACGGACACTGTGCACGTGGCAGAGTCATCGCAATTTGCGATCCATGTCACGTCATCTCCGACCAATGTCTCAAGCAGTCTGTTACATGCTCTCTATTAATATTCCATGTGCACTCGAACCTCAGGTACACACATACACTGTCACAAAGCTTTTAAGTTGTTTTTCACTTTTTCATAAGCTAACTTAAGCATTAGAGTGTTTGTCGGAGATCCAATCTTGATCGGCAACTAACCTAGTGGTGTTTTGCAACATAGCAAAGAGTCTCGGAATTCAAGCGGAAAGTTCTAGAGTGGATTCTATACTCCACAGTGTGTAACACATAACGTAGGAGATTAATTTATGCGTAAATTGCCTGGTTTTTTCCCCCTACGGAGCAGATGACTCAGCTTACGTTTTGACTTCCCTCGACTTGAAAGTTCCCAAGTGAAAACTCTCACCCTAAAGCCCAAGGTCGACCCTGAAAATTTAACGCACAATTAGCAAACGTTGAAAAACTTTGCACTCCTCGTGCTCAAGGTCTCTCCTTGTTAGCCTTTGACCTCCGTCGTTGCTGTAACAAACTCGAGGAGTTTTACAATTCCATAATTGAAACCCTAAAACTTTTTCCAAAATTCAAAATCAAAAATCATGATTCACTTATTTGTGGGACCGCAAATACAATTAAATCATGACCTTAAATTTTGAATTCGGAGAGAATTTCTTGATTTCAATTCAGGAACCGCAACTTTTCCAAAAAACTCTGTTAGAAAATAAAGTAAATACAAGACACCTCACAACACTAAATATTGCATTGCTTTTTCTTGTTCATTCTTTATTAGGGTACAAAGAATTAATACAAAGCAACACTAAATAATGCAGTTTTATTTCATATTTAATGGACATTAGAACTCTGCATAGAGTTAGTTCCCCCTGTAGCTGGACCAATATTCAGCCACAAGCTTAGAAAATGAGGAATTGGTTTCCATAAGCTTTGCAGGCTCATCATATTCAATCAGTTTCCCTGCAAAATCACAACAAGAATGATGCAATGTTAGAGACATTACGTATACTTTCCGTGTTATTGTGATACAAAATGACAAAAATCAAAATTGATAAAGTCACATAAAGATTCAACTTGAAAATCGCATGAAAAATGATCAAGTCTATTGTTTGACACTATCTCATTAATTTTTTTTTGAAAATGATCGCGGTGGTTACGATTTTTGAACAAACATACGTCTCCCAAGATAAAATGATTAAAATCTCATCGAAGCAGCAAAATAATCGACGGACTTAGCGAATCAAATGATGTTTTGCACTCTCTAATATGAAGACTCGGTACTCAAAAGAATAGATGAATAACCAATTCAAAAACTCTCTGAATTATGTGTCAAAAAACCATTTTACAAATGGTGAAAACACATATTTATTAGAAGCGTCCGCGACTTTATAGATATAATCACGGAAGGAAGTAACACATTTATTCATCAAACTGGATGTCAATGAACAAACACAACTTTACAAATTAATTAATCTAATAAAAAATAATATGGAATTCAAGAAGAATTAATCACATTTGAATTTCTTCAACCAATATAACATGTAAGTGAATTCTTCATTCATTATTTTTGAACAAACCAAATTATGTTCTAAAACCATTTCATCCAACATGCAATGCACTCATGAGCTTTATCTGAATAATCCATCACAACCACATATCCATTTCCAAAAATAATTGTTTATGAGTCTCCCGCGTTGTTAAATAAGTAACTGGAAAAGAGCATCACGATAAGTCTACAAACCACAGAATTTGTAAAGGTAGCAGCAATACATTCATATTGAATAAGGCTCACATTGAGTGTCTGGTTTGTTTTGCTGTTGTTCTATTTTGAACTATAAATGTACCAAGAGAAAGAAATCTGCATGTAAATCTCTAATACCAAGGAAAAGAAGCTTACCAAAAGAAAGAACCATGACCATGTCACTGTCAATGACTGTTGGAACTCTGTGAGCCACGGTTATCACAGTGCAATGTGGGAATTCTTCCCTGATAATGCTCTGTAGAACTGCATCAGTCGTGGAGTCGATGGAGGCGGTGGCTTCATCTAGAACTAGAATTCTGTTTCTTTTCAAAAGGACTCTTCCAAGACAGAAGAGCTGGCGTTGTCCTGCACTCCAGTTCTCACCTTCATCACTCACTGCAAATACATAATGGTATTCATTTGTTATTGCTACCTCATGTAGGTAATTATAGACATGTACTTAATGAATCTATACTATATATTGTTAAGTCTGAGGCATTATGTTCTATTGTTTGAGAGCCAAATCTGAGTTGAGCAGTAAATGAGTTAAAGGCTGTAGGCCAATTTGATAACTCAATTCAGCGAGACGAAAGATAGCATTCAAGTTAGCTACAGCTGAGCTTGTGTAAGTAGGGTTGTGTGTGAAACACAACTGAATTGAACAATAAACTCATTCCAACCTATTAAGGTTTACATTTGCATTATAAGCTGGAAAAAGATGAGTCGTTCTTCGTTTAAATTGCTTCACAGATTTGGAATTGTACTCACCTGAAGAATCCAGTAAGTTTGGAAGACTGCTGATGGTAGCTTTGAGTTGGCACTTCTCTAGAGCCTGAAAAGAAAAATTAATCTGATTCTTAATGTTGTATAAAAAGCCATAAGATTGATTGAAAACTGTGAAAATTTCTGATTGATAAGGCACATGTCATTTATAATATATGGAGACGCTTAGAATTCAATGGCTACTCTACCTTCCATAACTCATCATCAGAATAAAGGCCTAAAGGATCCAAGTTTGTTCGAACACTGCCCCGGAAAAGCGTTGGCTCCTGAGGGATTATGCTGAGTTTCATCCTTAGATCCTTGAGACCCATGGAGCAAATATCAAGCCCATCTATAAGAATCTTCCCGCTGTCCGGCTCTACCAAGCGAAACAAAGCACTTATGAGGGTAGTTTTGCCACTTCCGGTCCTGCCAACAACTCCTACTCTGGCTCCTCCTTTGAAAGTGCAAGTGATTCCCTTAAGAACTAAAGGAGCATTTTGCCTGTATCTAATCTGAAACCAAGGAATGAACCGTGCAATTTAAGCACCATCAGTGAAGTGGCAGCTAACACATAATACGCAGTTTTAGAAGCACTAGGTCATTTTCATAGATCTGTGGGTTCAAATTATTTCGGGAGCTTCTGACATAGCTTGTTTGGACATCTCCAATAAGGAAACGAGACTTGACTATCTCACGGTGATCGACTAAACCGTTCACTGTGAGACAATTAACCCGTTTACTATCTTCATCCGCATCAAAAACCCCTTCATGAATTTGCTCAAAGATCATAACTTCAAAGAGGTTACGTGTGGACATATTTGAATACCCATTGTATGCAAATATATGTACAAAGTTCCCTTACCTTGAGATCCTGTAACTCTATCTTCCCCTTGGAAGGCCATGAAGATGGTGGCCTTTTGTCCTCCACAATTGCTGGAGGCTCAGGAGGTATATGCATGAACTGTTTGATCCTTTCCACCGAAACAATATAATTACAAAAGCTGCTGTACCATCGAGTCCCAAACACATGGTTACCAGTAAGAGTCTGAGCATAAGAAAGAGAGAGTCCAACAAGCCCTGCAAAAGATGAAAACCTATGACAATCTTAAAAAAAATGGTGCTAATTGACGTACTTAAAACTGTTGTAATAGACCAGATTACCTGGAGCTATATATCCCTTTGGAAGAAAAGCCAGGAAGAATGCCGCGGTGAATAAAGTCAGATTTTGAAGCGCTTCCACTCTTAAAATTAACCACTCCAATGCTGCGTTGGAGTAAAGGAAAAGTTTTGCATCTGTGTCAATGAGTTTTACGTAGTTCTGGAAGAACCTTTCTGCCGTGTTAAATGCTCTTATAGTTACCACTCCAAGTGATGTCTCCGCTGCATAATTCATGACAGGAGCTTTTGTTGTTCCATTGATTCGCATCAGTTCCCTTGCAGAAGCTAGATAATATCCCTGAAGTTGAATGGATGAACAAGGTGATCACATCACAATAAATTCCATCCCATCAATAACTGAAGACTGTGATCAAGATTGTAGTAAATGTGGAAATGAGACCCACCTGAAGATAAAGTGAAGCCACTGTAGCGAATGCTGCCACAACAAGAACTTGCCATGTTACAGACGCCATAACGAAAATGGTAGCTAGAGCCTCTATTACAGCAGAACAAACAAAGGTAATGGAGAAAGGTATATCAAAATCCAATGTGCTGAAGTCCGATGAAGCCTGCAAAACAGAAATGGAATAAGCATGCAGAGCAACTGGCTATAGCATATGTTACTCTTCACAGAGTGCATGAAACACTATGGACAAAGAGACTCTTACGCGGGTCAAAATCCGCCCAACTGGGGTAGAATCAAAGAAAAGCATGGGGGCATTGAAAACGGAATTTATGAACTTTGAGAAGAAGGATTTAGAAGCTTTTAATCCCAGAACAGCAGTTAAATAAGACCTCAGATACACAAGGACGGTACTTATTGTTGAAATCATGGCGTAAACTCCGATTAAGATGCCGCTGTCAATATTAGGTATTTGAATGGCAAATGCTAGCCAATAACCTGCGGCAGCCTGAAGGATAACAAAACCAAACATACATATTATACCCAAAGAGATGAGAAGTAGCCCCTTTGAGATGGTGAAATAGTCAAAAATTGGCTTCCACCCAACATTGCCAGTTTCCTTCTCTTCTTCTTCAGTCAGCTGTACACCAGGCAGACCTTTGACAAAAATCTCCCCCTCACTAATTTCTTTACTAAGGAAAGGCCCCTTAGTCTCTTCCATCCGGTCAATGTTTTCCTTTGGGGAGATTTTGGTATTTTCATTAATTTCAGGATCCATAGCTGTAATTGCATTTCTGTGAGCATTCACAAGCTGTTCAAATGCTGTCCCTGTCATGAAGAGTTCCTCGTAGCTTCCTGACTGAGTTACTTCTCCGCCTTGTATGACCTGGAAACAAAAACAAAATCATAAATTTTAAAAAGTGGTTGAATACCCATATTTGAGTACATCAAGTGAGCCTCATTACCAGAATTTCATTAACTTGAGAAAGAAACTCCACTTGATGAGTTACTAGAATCACAGTCTTCTTCTGCAACGCAGCCATAACACAGTCCTGTAGTTACACCAGTTAAAGTAAGTAACGGCAAGAAAAAAAAAGTGTGCGGTCTGAATGTTATACATGATGTTAAAAAAAAGGATATTAACATAATATATACTCAATCTTACATTGAAAAGAGTTGCTGCTGTATGTGCATCAACTGCACTAAAAGGGTCATCAAGGAGATATATATCAGCATCACTATACACAGCTCGTGCAAGTTGGATTCTTTGTTTTTGTCCTCCACTCATATTAAGCCCTCTCTGCCCAATCTCTGTTAGATCACCATGGTCAAAATTATCAATGTCCTTGTCCAGAGCACATGCTTTGACAGCTCTCTCGTATTTCGTTTTCTCCATTGGCTTTCCATAGAGTATGTTATCGCGAATTGTCCCACTCTGAATCCAAGAAGCTTGAGAAACATAAGCAATGGATCCAAATACAGTAACCTGAAGTTAACATATCAAAGGATTTCAGTTGGTAAACAAAAAATAATAGATGATTCATATTAAACAACAATTGCTATACTGACATTTCCTGAACTCTTGGGTATTTCACCGAGTATAGCATATAAAACTGATGATTTCCCAGCCCCAACTGGACCACAAACTGCAATTTTCTTCCCACGAGGTACTTCCAAATCAATATTTCTTAGTGCGGGAATTTCTGATTCTGGGTCCCAACTGAATTTTCCTCCTTGGATCTTAATAGACATATCAGAGTCCCGCGACGGAACTGTTATCAGTTTCTCCTTTTTGAGTTCATCAGCAAGCAGAAAAGACTCAATACGGTCGAAAGAGACCTTGACCTGAATAAGTGAAGAAAGAATCTCCGGTATGAATCTGACAGGTTCTGACATACTACGCAATGTTGCCAAAACGGTGAAAATAGTGGCAGCATCTAAGGGGGCACTCCCGGTAAGGGCACATCCGAACAAGACGACTGAAGAAACAAGAGTTGGAGACATCCAGTACAAGGCAGTGCCGTAAGTCTTTTTATACTGAGCTTCTGACAACCACTTGACTTCATTTTCTCGGTAGGACTCAATCAATTTCTTGAACTTATCTTCCCATGATTGTAGCTTGATGATTTTCATACTGTTGAGGATCTCAGACATGGATCTAAGTCGCTGGTCTTGGGCTAGCATAAATTGAAACTGACACATCTGAAGATACCTAGCAAATGGAACATTAATAAGCCCACAGATAAGAAGAGGGACCAAGCCAGGAAGAGCACCAAGACCCACAACCCCAAACAGGACAATCACAGCTAGAAACAGTTGGAGAGAAAAGGTCCATCCCAAGTGAAACCACGCGAGAAATTCCCCCATTCGATAAGCATCAACGGCAATGTAGTTCACAACCTCTCCGGTTGAATGCCTTTTCCTTCCCAAACTAGAAAGATTTAGTTGCTTTCGATAAACTGCCGCCATTAGAGCTGATCTCATCTTCATCCCAGTCCTCCTTGAATTGAAAAAGAAATGTCTCTGGAACAGGGACTCGACCACCTTGACAACAACTAAGCACAACACTAAGAAGAGACCTTGGTATGTACTCTCTGTGTCCCGGTTGTAATAATTAACAAAAGAATAGAGTAACAAGGGACCAGCAACCACAGACAATGCCTTAAGAAGTGCACAAATTCCTGCAAACACCATTTCTTTCATATAAACTTTAAGTAATGCCCAAAAAACCAAATTCCCAGCTTTGTTTGAGCTTTTCTCTCTTTGAAGTAAATCCAAAGCATGAGCAAATTTCTCATAGGCTAAAACTGATTCATCTTCAGGGACCAGGCAAGGAATGTCTTCAAGATGTAAAATCTTAGAGTAACCCAATTTAAGCAAATGATTAATCCAGGAAAATGTCAATTTACTAAGAAAACTAGCTTTGCAGATTTTACTATAGTTGTTCTGAGGCTCCTCAACTAATAGAGGTTCTGATAAGTCATTTTCTGAGGCAGATTGACGAAGGAAGTGACTGAAATTCCTCAAAGCACAAAATAGAAGCAGCAAGTTCACAGGCCATGCTACCATGTCTAAGATTGGAATGCGGTGTGTTCTTATCAAAACCTCACTATTTATAGCCGAAATAAATAGGAAGAACACCACCCACCAAACAGAAGCCAGAATTTTGACCAGTTTGGATCCTTGTACTAGCAAGGAAACTGTCAAAGAGATCCAAATCAGTCCCCTAGTTAAGTTCAACACCCAGTTCCAATCACTGAATCCTCCATTTTGGGTTACAAGAACCCATAAACTGGAGCCAAAATATGAAATGCTAATAAGAACAGAAAAGATTGAGATAGCTATAATGACCCAGTCCCTTTTACTGAACCTACTACAGATACGCTTTCTTATATAACCTTCGAACAAACACACATAGAATGCAAGGAGGAATAGAAGGTTGAGTAAATCAATGATAGTCCCCTGAATGCAAGTAGAACTGAAGAAATCAGATTCACCCTCACAAATCCAAGAGACTCCTCCTGCATATTAATGAGTAACAGTAAGAATAAGAAACGTGTTATTTACTAACATATATAAATCAATCGAGAAGAGAGAAGGGTGCACACGATCTGATTAAGGTTGTGTTTGGATCATGGATTTGCAAAGGGAGTTTTGGAGGTACAAAATACGTAAAGGAAAATACAAGAAGATGTGACAAGAAACAGCTGAATATATTTACCTGTATTCCATATCATTCTCATGCTAGATTGTCTCAAATCCATTATCAAAAGCACAATATTTGAAAAGGCGAGAACTAGTAACTACAGATTGAGACTTCCCGCTTATTTTGGGCCTATGCTTCACTGTACTATCATGATTACTTATTAGCTCAATTTTTTTGACAGCTTGACAGCGAAGCCGCCTATTTCTTAGGGCAAAGGGCGTTCCTCCTCCTAACTCCTTTCACTTCTCTCAAGGGAAGCACAATACAACTTTAATATAAAAAGGTGGAGAAAAAACAACATGAATAGAATCCCAGTAGTTGATTTGTTTGTGGTTCTTTAAGGTATATTACAAGTCTTACAGCAGTGGAGTTACACGAGCAGGACAAATATCTAGAGGTGGAAAAAAAAGTACGCATATAAAATTTCTGAACAGCAATTCAAATTGAAGTAATATGGACAATTGCAAACACATAAACACAAAAGGCAGAAGAGAGGAGAAGTGGAGGAAAAGGAGGATCAGTTACTGAGATGTACCAAGTGCTCTCCTAAAGGAAGCCATTGTAAGAGGAACAGGTCCGCCAACTTTTGCAGCTATTGAATCAAAACCTTCATATTATCACATATATAATGAGGAGCAGCTCAAAACTAACCCCACTGATTGAAGTGTCCCACTTGGCTTTGTCCAGTAAATTTTGGAGGACGCTGCCACAATTAATAGAGATCTTCTTGTCTTTTCTTCTGTGTCTTAATCTAGTTAGCCCTCGTTTGTTTCGTTTGGTGACTACTTAGCTCAATAGTCAATTCAAGTCTGACAACAGTTTTGTCTATATATGCATCCACACACATGCCTATGATCTATCTTGTCAATACCCACATCATTACAATATTCCACAATGACTTAATGTACCAACAAGTCATGTGGATCAGTGATACAGAAATTCTTGATTTCACTGCTGAAAGGTGAATATAGGGTCCAAAAGTTTTGCAATTAAAAATCAACTAAAATTTTTTTCGCGGAATAAAATAATAGCAAATCTAGTATCTGAACAGTTAGAGTGAAACACTCACCTTCCTTGTTAGACTTTTACACTCTACACTGTCATTAAATCTCAACACACATTCTCTCTTTCCACTATAGCACTATCTGTACCGAGAGGCCCTCAGTGTATTTTGGGCCTATGCTTCAGTGTATTGTCATGATCACATATTACTAGTCCATTTTGTTGACGGTTTGAAGGCGAAGTTGCCTATTTGTTAGGGTAAAGGGCGTTCCCTCCTCCTAACTCCTTCCACTTCTCCCAAGGGAAGGACAATGCAACTTTAATATATAAAGATGGAGAAAAAACATGAATAGAATCTCAGTAGTTGATCTTTTTGTGGTTCATTAAGGCATATTACAAATCTTACAACATTGGAGTCCCAAGAGCAGGACAAATTGATAGAATATTGAGAAGAAAAAAAAAATATTGAAGTTTTTGTATTGACTAAATGAATATTACAAAAGCGTAGCACATGCTTAAATAGAATATTGAGAAAACCCTAATTACATAAAAAGACTAAATTACCCTTATTGAATATTACTCTAGATTAGGCAACATATGATGCCCTTGTTGACTACTAAGCTAGATTAGTCAACATATAGATTCACACACACCCTCAAATTCAAGATGCGACGATAAAGAGAAGCGTGAGTTTGCCAAGTAGAAAACAAAACTAAAGTTGCCAGAGGCTGACAGTAGTACGATGAGGGTCACCGAATGTTTGCTAGTGATCAGCAAGGGTTTCAACTGCTTTAAACAAGGAGAGCGATGCAGATATGAAGTAAACGATGTAGATGCAGATCCAATGAAAGAAGAAGAGTCCACTAGTGCAAAATAAATTGTAGATGCAAATCCAATCAGAATGATGCAGATCCAGTGAAGAAGATGATTCGGTCAACACAGATTGCAGATTCAAAGAAAACAATGCAATCCAAAGAGAAAAGAAGTTACGACTGGTGCAAAATAGATTACAGAAAACAATGCAGATCTAAAGAAAATGATGCAGATTCAAAAAGAATTATGCAGATCCACTGAAAGAAGAGGATTCGACTGGTGCAAAACAGTTTGCAGTTGCAGATCTAGAGAGAATGATGCAAATCCAGAGAGAAGAGAAGTTGCGGCTGGTGCAAAATAGATTGCAGAAAACGATGTAGATCCAGAGAGACTGATGCAGTCTGGTGAAGAAGAGGATTCGACGGGTGCTAAACAGTTTGCAAGTGCAGAGGCAGAGAGAACGATGCAGATTCAAAAAGAATAGTAACAAAACAAGTAATGACCCGGCGGACGGCAGCAAGGGCTAGGTTGTTCGCCGGTGAACTAAACCTATAGCTCTGATAGAATATTGAAAAGAGAAAAAGAATACTAAAGTTCTGTATTAATTGAATGAATATTACAAAAGCGTAGCACATGCTTAAATAGAATATTGAGAAAACCCTAATTACATAAAAAGACTAAATTACCCTTACTAAATACTACGCTAGATTAGGCAACATATGATACCGTAACATAGCGTAGTTGCCTTTTCTAGCGTAGCCGTCAATAAGAATACCGTATGTTGCCTAATCTAGCATACTATTCAATAAAGGTATCATATGTTCCCTAATCTAGTGTAGTATTTAATAAGAATTGTTTAGTTTTTTATGCAATTAGAGTTTGCTCAAATTTCTATTTAAATATGTACCATGCTTTGTAATATTTATTCAGCCAGTATAGAACTTCAACAATTTCTCCTCTCAATATTTTAACACAAATATCTAGAGAAGGTGGAAAAAAAAGTACCCATATAAAATTTCTGAACAACAATTCAAATTGAAGTAACATGGACAATCGCAAACACATAAACACTAAAGGCAGAAGGGACGAGAAGTCGAGGAAAGGAGGATCAGTAACTGAGATGTACCAAGTGCTCTCCTGAAGGAAGCCATTGTAAGAGAAACAGGTCTGCCAACTTTTCCAGCTATTGAACCAAACCTTCATATTATCACATATATATTTGATGAGAAGCTCAAAACTAACCCCACTCATTGAAGTGTCCCACTTGGTCACTTAACTTTGTCCAGTAAATGTTGGAGGATGCTGCCACAATGAATAGAGATCTTCCCATTCTCTCGTCTTTTCTTCTGTCTCTTCATCTGGTTATTCCTTGTTGGATTCGTTTGCTGACTACTTAACACAATGGTCCATTCAAGTGACTGAAGACAGAACCCCAAGGGGTTGGTCGGGTGATCAAGATCTGAGGCTTAATATTCTCTCTCTTAAGTTTTATGTTCGAAATCTCTCGAGTGTCATCAACTCCTGTGGGGTCTGTCTATACCGGGCAAAATACCTTGTCTTTAATTGGGTCCCCCGCAAGTGGACGGTAAAATTGATCCCCCGAGAGTTAGTCGACATTCAATTGAGAATAATTGCAAATCCAGCCGGATACCTCGGCTATCCAAAAAAAAAAGTGACTGAAGACAGTTTTGTCTATATATACATGAATACATCCCCTCACATGCCTATAGTCTATCTTGCCAATACCCACATCATTTAAATATTCTATGACAAAAAGTCCAGAAACACTTACTTTATGGACACAACTAGACACAAATACATCTGAAATCGTCAGGTACCGTTAGATGCACGGGATCTCACGTACATCTAACGGTTCCGGACATATCTATATCCAATTGTGTCCATAAAATATGTGTTTCTAACATTACTCATTCTACAATGACTTATTGTATCAACAAGTATCAAGAACCTTTGTTTCACTGCTGAAAGGTGAATATAGGGTCCAAAAAATTTGCAATTAAAAATCAAATAAAAAACTTTTGTGAAATAAAATAATCGCAAATCAAGTATCTGAACAGTTAGAGTGAAACACTCACCTTCCCTGTTAGACTTTTTACACTCTATACTGTCATTAAATCTCAACACAC
>JABCMJ010015908.1:0-18659 GCA_014822125.1 Arbutus unedo
GAAGGCAAAGAGATCACGATTTTGAGTCCACCCTCGGTACGTGATTAAGGTGCAATAGGATTACGGTAGAAGATCTCAAGGTCAGTCGAGCGAGATCAATCCAGCCATGTTCAAAGTTCGATTAGGATCAAACTGTTGAAGACAGCCGAGATCAAACCAGACAGATCTCGAAGGTATGAACCCTAGTTTCGCCTAGTAGGGTTTCATAATTTTTTTTTGTATAAACTGTACGCGTTCATCACTGGGTCTTGGGAATCGGTCCCTAACAGTGCTGGCACTTTTCACATTTTTGCACAAACCTTTGTGTGTCTTCTATCATTGTTGCACAAACCTTTGCACAAACGAATAGCCCTGTGTGATTGCTTGTTGGGCTAATGATCATCCTCCTGAATGTTAACCGTAACTATCAAAATAAATTTCATATAGCACCTTCTCAGTCATGGCAAAATGGACACAGTAGAGGTAGGGCCTTGTAAATGATCTATGATAAAGTTTTGTGTCTGGAGAGACCCAGAATTGGGATGACTTGTGCACTACACGATGTGCCTCCTTCTTGTTAGTGGGTAGTCTGTCTTTCTTCAGGTATGCGATGATAAGTTCCATCCAGCTTCGAGGGAAAAGTTTCAAACACTGGCCTCATGTTTGTGGACATCCGGGCCACATTCACTCATCATTACTTCCAGGGATTGCAGGGGTTCAATGCACGAGCGTGTCAATGGAAACTATTTGGTGACCATTGACTTTTGCAGCCGAAGCCATGCCTGCCAACGCGTCGGCATGTGAATTTTGCTCCCTACCGATTTGCTCAACCTTGACCTTGCGAAATTTCTCAATCAGCTAAATTGCTTTGCTTATATACCTGTCCATCCATTCATCACTGGCTTCATATTCCCCAAAAATCTGATTCAAGACCAATTGTGAATCACTGTGGATAACAAGCTCTTCAACGCGTACGACTTCAGCCATTCTTAGCCCAGCCAAGAGGGCCTCATATTTGGCTTTGTTGTCGGTGACATGAAAGTCCATATAAATGACATGCTCATGGAGGATACCTTCTAGAGAAACAAGGGGAACTTCCACTCCGACACCATTGCCGTTTGACACTCTATCCATGTATAATGTACACTCACTTTTGCCAAAAGTCGCCTCATTATGTCCGGGACCTGTCATTTGTTCAGTAGGTGCTGCAACCGAATCTGGTCGTGGTGTGAATTAAACCATAAAGTCAGCCAGTATTTGGGTTTCGATGGTCGTTCGGGGCTGATATCTGATGTCGAAGTTTCCTAGTTCGATGGCCCATCAAGATATCCTCCCTAACAGGTCGGCACTTCTTAGGATGGCTTTAAGTGGGTATTCGGTGAGGACAATGATCGGATGCCCTTGAAAGTAGAGGGCAAGCTTCCTTGATGCTACTATTAGGGCCAATGCAAGTTTTTCAAGCGGTAGGTATCTTGTTTCGGTGCCAAGCAAGGTCTTGCTTGCATAGTACACGGGGTTGTTCCCAAATTCAATATGTCAGACCACCACTAAACTGACTGCATGAGGGAAGATGACCAGATACAGGTAGAGAGTTTGCCAAAAGCAGGCTTAGTCAGGAGAGGTGCTGAGGTGAGGTACTCTTTGAGCCGAATGAGGGCTTTTTGCACTCCTCATCCCAAAGGAAGTGATGATGGCCTTTCTTCTTCAAGCATTCAAAGAATGGTCGGCATTTATTAGATGATCGGCTAATGAAGTGGTTGAGAGCGGCTGCCATACTAGTTAGCTTCTGCACTTTCTTAACGGTGGTTAGCAGGGTAAGCTGCTAGTTTGCCTGGATTTGGTTTGGGTTGGCCTCGATTCCTCTTCATGTCACCAGATGTCCGAGAACTTTCCAGAGCCAAAAACAAAGGTGCACTTTGATGCATATAACCTGAGCTAGTGTTCTTTGAGAATATGAAACACCTCCTACAGGTCCTTTAGGTGGTGCTCGGCCTTGGTACTTTTGACCACCATGTCGTCGATATAATTTTTGACTATTTTGCCTATCTATTTTTGGAACATGCTAGTCAGCATTTGTTGATATGTTGCCCCCACATTCTTCAGGCTGAAGGGCATCACCCTGTAACAGCAGAGCCCCCTTGGTGTAATAAATACCATTTTTTCTTGATTCGAGCTGCACATAGCGATTTGGTGGTAGCCCCTGTAGGTATCTATAAAGTTCATGCGCTCATGTTCAACCTTGTCATCCACCAACTAGTCAATTCTCAGCACAGGGAAGCTGTCGTTTGGGCCTGCATCGTTTGGATTAGTGTAGCAAACATTGACTCTCCATGTGTCGTTCTTCTTTTTTACCACCACCGTGTTTGCTAACTAGTTGGGTACTGCACCTCCCTGATGGCAACTGCTTTCAATAACTTATCAACTTCTTTGAACACTACATTTGTATAGGTTATATTCGATCGGCGGGCTTTCTGAACGACCGATCGATGAGTCGGATCAACCTTCAATTTATGATACATGAACTTGGGATCAACTCCCGGCATTTCATATGGTGTCCATGCAAAAATAGATATATTACGGATCAGAAGCTTAACCATTTCCTCCCTATCGTGCTTGCTCAGAGACAAGCCAATGAGGAAGAAGCGTTCTAGATCTTCATTGATCGGAACAGTGTTCAACTTGTCCACTGCCTTGTCGGCCACTAGTCTGCCGACATCTTCTAACACTGGTAGGTCAGTAACTTCAAGTCAATTGACTTGCTCTAGTTTAGACTTACCTTTCACTACAGCAATGTAGCACTCCTTGGCCGACACTTGGTTGCCGTAGATACTCTCCACTCTGTTCGTCCCAACGAACTGAAGCACTTGATGATAAATGGAAGCCATCACTCACAACTTATGTACCCATTCCCTACCAACAATGGCATTGTATGGTGATAGGACATCCACAACAATGAATTCCATCAGCAAAGTTACTGATCCCGCCATCACAAGGAGGGTAAACTTGTCGAGCGGCCAGGTCGGGTCTCCATTGAAACCGACCAATGGCACTTCATTGGTTAAAGATCGATTTCTTTGTACCCCATCTTTCTTAACAGGCCATAATACATAATCTCAGCTGAGCTGCCGAGATCCACCAGGATCCTCTTCATGAACCAAGTGTCAATTTCAAACTTGATAACCAAGACATCGTTGTGTGGATGTTGTACTCGCTCTAAATCTCTGTCCATGAAGGTGATGATCCCCTCTGGCTCTCTTCAGCACTTCCTAGGGGCCAGCTCTATGCTCTTAACTTCTTGTCTTGCAAGAACTTGAAGTTTAGTCTTAAGCCGTTCTTCTTTCTTTGGGTCCATCATGCCTTGAATGACATTAATGGTTTGTGCTTCTTCAGCACCCGTTGCCCTAATCCACACGTCATTTGGCGCACTAGTAGGGGTTTCCTTCTCATCAATCCATTCTTTTAGTTAGCCCTCGGCCACCATTTCCTCCAAGAATGTTTTGAAATGCTGACAGTTTGCTATCATGTGCTCCCTATAATACGAGTAGTGCAACCTCTGGTTTCTTGACTTTGGCTCCCCCATGAGTTAGTTAGCCACTTGAAGAATGGCTCATGCTCATTCTTTCAAACAAGCTAGTACAAAGGGATTTTGAACGCCGTATGTTTGGCCACGTACTCGAATGTTCAAATTTCTTTCCTTTCTCTTATCTGCATAACATTGATTTCCCTTTGGCGTTCCCTAGTGGGATCAGTCCTACCCATTCTGCCTTGTTTGGCCCTGGTTCGCTCCTCCCTTGGTTCTTCCAATTTGGCATGTTGTTCAATCCGATCCATCAACTCATCCATGTGCGTAGGTGGAATTAGGAACAAGTCCTAAAATATCCTGCTTTTTAGGTCAAGGCCAAGCTTGAAGGAAGTAATAGTGAGTTTGGGGTCGCAATCCTCAATTTCGTTGTATAGTTCCTAGTACCGACCCATATACTCTCGAAGTGGTTCAGATTTAAATTAGCTCAGCCAAGTAGGGCGTCCACCTCATTTTTCACCTTAGTACTCATTATGAATCGAGCAGAGCATGCCAAATAGAGATCCTTCTACCGATCGACCCCTCTTGGAGCCGATCAAACCACAGGTAGCCAAGCTCGCCCAGGCTAGTTGAGAAGAGTTTGCACATGAATGCGTCATTAGTAGAGTATAGCGGCATCATTTGTTTTTAATGAACCAAATGAGTATAGGAGTTGGTCTTTGTCTTGTACTTGTTGAATTTGGGGTGGTGAGACCCAGCCAGTGGCTTGACTGACTCAATCTGTCGAGTGAATGGGATCACGATGAGACGATTGTGTGCAGCCTTTGAACGAGACTAAGCTGAAGCCTCAGACCGAGACTGAGTTGAAGCCTCAGGCTGTGCCACTGACCAAACGTCCCTAGTTTTGCACCTAGTTCTATCCAACTTATTCTGTAAATCCTCACAATACAGCTTCTCAGTTCGGTTTACAGCTTGTGGGTTGCCTGCAAGATAGTTGTCCGCCTCTTGGTCACCCAACTTGTCAAATGCTGAGGTCCTAGAGCTATCCTTCTATTTGCGAAGTTGTCGCTCGGGTGATGGGGTTCGCGCTCGGCATGCCCTTTTCCCACCTTCATGGCAATAGTCAATACTTTAGATCCTAACCTTCCTGACCTATGTTCACGTTTGGAACGCTCTCCACGAGGTGGAGTAAGGGTTCTGGTGTAGTCTTTCCCTTGTGTTTGGGTCATTATCGAAACTTGATTTCTACACACGTTTGCCCTCAACTAAATGAGTTACAAGTGCAAGCTGGTCAGGGTCTCGTCCTTTTTCTCCAATTCTCATTCCAGCTGCTTGATGTACTCCCATGTGGTTGGCTTTTGAGGAGTCACCGAGGTTCCTCCAATTGGACATCATTGATGGGAAGGGGGCCCTTATCTTTGGAAACTAGGGCGCCTACCTATCCCTCCCCATTCGTTCTTGTGGTTTTGACTTTAGTCATCTAAGTGTTTCAATTCTGATGAGACTATTTGTCCCAAGCAGAGTCACCAATTGTAGGGGTGTGAATAATCTCTCGTTTGAACTGCTCCAGTAATCCGCGCAATGAACATCCAATTAGTAGCAACAGGTTATTTCCAGCCTCATGGCACTCTGATGCTAAAGTCAGAACACTTGAGAGATCAAAGCACAATAGTAATTGTACGATGAATGATAGCATACCTGATTAATGACCTATGATCTCTTGTTTATAAGCCATCGAGTGTTCACATTTATTTGGCAATACAACTTCAAGAAATCTACCCTTATATGTTGATATCACATTGTAATCTTCCCATATATAATGCATTCCCAAACTTGGCTATTGCCATACTTGCACTTTCCTGTTTGGAACCTACCACTATTGCAGAAGGTTCTCGCCGCCTTAATTGAATAGCGGGCATTTGGTTGGCTTTTAGCAAAGCCCATACCTTCTTCGCAATAAGCTCGTTCGGCTAACGTTGGCCGAAGCCCAATGGTGCCGAGGTCAAACCCATTTTCATCATGCCGACCTGTTTAGAGGAGAGCCCGTCCGCAATGTGTCGGTTCAGGAGCCACGCTGCTAACACAACCCATGATCCTCTTTGCCGTCTGACTCGTTATCAAAGATAGTTCAGCCCTATATTTTGGCCTCCACAATAACATGGCAAGAGATGAAGAGAAGCAAAGGCAAATGAAATGCTAGCTTTGGTTTCCCCTTCTGTGCTAGCCTTTTTGTCAGAACTACACATCATAATCATTATCCGGATCCATATCATTAGCTTCAAGTATTTCGTCATGTTCATCGGCTTCGTTGTTTATATTATCTCCCAATATTGCATGTTCTTCATCATCTTCATCATCTCAATTGTCTTCCATTGTCATATCTAATGGCCCCACTCTGGTAATAACCTCAACTTCAACGTCTTCCCTATGATATCAAATATTATCTTCAATGTCGACTGGCACAGCTGAGGTAATACATTTTTGTTGGAAGGCTTCATTACTTTTGGGAGAATCCGATGGTTCACCAACTCCCACATCTGGTACATCAAACACACCCCTTTGCTGGACAAATTGCACAACTTGCCAAGCTTTGCGCCATTTTGTATCCTTTAGGTAGAAAACTTGCTTCACAGGGCCAGGCAAGATGAATGGGTTGGATCGATACCACCGACTCTTTACATCAAGGCTCGTACAATATTTATCAGTTTGTATTCTGCAATTTTGACTGGTGTTGTAGCACTCACATTGAAACAAAATTACTTTCTTCTGGCACAAGTACTGAAATTCCCAAACATTGATCACGTGACCATAAAAGTTGTGCATCTTCCCCTCGTTATCCCCTTCAACAAGCACACCAACATTTTGAGTCGTACAACGGTTATCTACTTTTCTAGTACGGAACCTTACCCCATTAACTATGCAACTAGAGTACTCCTTCAATAGCAAATTGAGACCATTTGCTAATGACCATAGTTCATCAGTCGCCACTTTTGAGTTGCTAGCCCTCAATCAATTTATCTAAAATAGTACAACTGTAAAAAAGTTAGTTATATTTGGTAAATTTAAGTGTTTAATATTGATCATAATCTCTACATCAAATGCCTTACTTGCTCTTTCAACCACTTGGAAAAGAGTTTCCATTGCAGATTGGTTATGACTTTTTCGTATGAAACATATAGCAGATTCTTGTGTTCCCTATTCAAAAGAATGTGATTATTAGATGAAGTACTATTATTGTCATTATAATCCTTCACAAAAATGAATGGAATATGTACTCTAGATACTCCTTTATCTCAGGGCTATTAAAAAACATGAACCAATGGGCTATACCATGGAATTCTTGAGACATCTCACCATCCCTTGTGACTAGCCCAATAGGACGAGCCATCTCCGTAAATACTATGTACCCTTCACGCCATTCACCACATTCTTCATTTCGTTCACATCGATTATATATATTTTCATACCCATCGAGAAACATTGAGGAAAAAGTAACATGCTCCTTGACAACGTAAGCCTCTGCATGGAACCTTCTGGTGGAGCTCGATTAGAAACAAAAAATTTCAAAGCTCCAAGTAACCTTCAAAAAGACTAGTTAGGAGTACAATTACTATAAAAGGATGACATTTAAATTGATGATTAGGTTCGTCACAATTACCTTCCAAATGAGAACATCCATCGATATTGTACTGGTCCCCCAAGTAAGGCCTCACATGGTAGGTTAATGGCTAAGCGAACCTTCACGTCAAAGAAGGCAGGAGGAAAGATCTTTTCAAGCTTGCATAGTATGTGCACTATACGTTCTTCTAATTTCTCCAATTCACAACGCTTGAATGTCATAGAACAGAGGTCTTGGAAGAAACTACCCAACTCAAATAGCATTGTGCTAATTTCCTTATTCATTGAACCACCCTTCCGAATTGGAAGAATTTTTTGTATAAGTATATTGTAGTTGTGACTTTCTAGGCCAGCTAGTCTACCATTAGTTGAATTAATGGACCTTGATATGTTTGCCGCATAACCATCCAGATACTTGACCGATTTTAAGAATTCAAAGAAAGCCTCCCTCTCATCAATGGTCAAGGAAAAACTAGCACGAGGCTTCACATATGATCCGTTGGGAAGTTACGTCAACCACAGCTCTTTTCGTATGGTCTTAACCTACAAGTCCTTTCGTGGCTTGTCCATATCCTTGTTCTTTCCATCAATGCTCAACGTTGTTCCAACGATATTTTCATTGAAATGTTTGTCACCATGCATCGCATCAATGTTGTGTCGGAGCTTCTTATCCTTAAAATATGGTAGCTTGTTGAGACTGTAATATGACTTGTACAATGGCTCAACGTGTCCTTGTTAAACATATGGGCAATATTTAATCATCAATTTGATTGAATAGTGCACATTGGGTAGTTTTTATCCACTTCTAGATTTTCTAGAAATAAATGGGTATATAATGAAGAATTGAGATATCCGACTGTCGAAAGAGATCCTGACACCCAAAGAAGAAGGAAAGTACGATTGGAAGACGTGCCAAAGTCAAGGATGATGCGAAGTCCGAGAAAAATCCAAAAGATGTTGAAAAAAATCAAGGAAATAAAGAAATTTCAAGTTAGACATAAACCTGACCTGTTCATTAGGTCAGGCCAAATCTGACTGGTCAAACTCTAGAAGAAGTCAACAAAGCAATCAAGTCAGGCAATCCTGATTGGAAGGTCATCCAGCCATGCGCAAACGATAAGAAACCTGACCGGATCATCGGGTCAGGCCATCAAATCACGTTTTGGAAAAAAAAGAGCAAAAAACTTCCAATAGGTAAACTTGAATGGTCAGGGTTAGAGCCTAACTGGATCATTAGGTTAGGATTGCACGATATTTCATTATTTTTAATTCATTTTCTTCATTCTGTTTTAATTCTTTAATTTATTTTCCTTCTAGAATTGGTCTATCTTTCCTTATTTTTCTTCGAGGTTTCCTTTATTTAAGGACTTAGGAGGCTTAAAACTATTCATTCAATTCTTAGCAATAGTTTTCTCTTAGGATTTGTATTTTTCTAGCCATAAATTTCCAACAATTTATTACTTTTCTGTTTCAAGCTTCATCCAATTAATTCAAGTTTGTCAATTTCAAGTTAGATTACTAGGGTTTATTTATTCATCAAATTTGGTAAGATTCTTTCAATTTATTATTTAATTTTCATCGTCAATATGGTAGGCTAACTTATCTGGGTAAGAACCAAGGATGAATTCCATCCCGTGATCTTAGGTTTTGACATATTCTCATATTTTTCACTGTTTATTCAAACTAATTCAAGTTCTCAATTTTCGAACTAAATACGTAGTGTTAAGCTCTTGATAAATTGTCATATTGGTTGGGTACAATCGATACTTGGGTCGATGTCCTCCTATATTCTGCCTTATTGTTTTGAATAAGAATTGGTTTTGAATACATCGTTAAAATCAAACTATTTTTCAGCTAATGATCTTTCGATCGAGATTCTCTTGACTGAATCATCGATTCACTTATAAAAGGAGAAGATGTTTTTATCTAAAATTTAGGATGGATGGATTCTATGGATCTAGCCTACTTTCTTAATCCCTTAGTTTTCTGTTTAATTTAAATTGCAGCATTAGATATTAATCGACCAAAAATCAAAGGTTAGCATTTGAAATGTTACCATTTCAAGCTTCGTAATCCACCTTCATGCTATTCTTTGTGGATCGATACCCTGTCATGCCACTATATTGGTTTTTCATACTCTTGAGGAAATTATTAGTTTCAATATGAAATACTAATTTGGCCGGCAAATTAGTGACACTTTTGCTGGTCGATCATATTTTTAGCTTCATTACCGAGGAACAACAAAGGCAAGGTACATAACTAGCAGTTGTTTAATTTTTTTCTTTTATATATCTTTATTGGGGAATGATTTTTTGTGTATGAATGTTTACATTCGTGACCACACATATCGACATGTAAGAATTGAAAACCTCCCCAATAATGCAATGGCTTTCAACAATGGGGCTGAAAATGTTCAAGCACCACCATCACCACCACCACCACATACCATGTGGGAGTATTTAAACCCGACTCACACTACTGCACCTTCTTATTATGATTTACCATACGGACTTCCCAATAACAATACTTTTCATGTTAAACCGAATATGCTACCTTTGCTTCCCATGTTTTACAGAATAGACTCCGAAAATTCTTATCACCACATCTGTAACTTTGAAGAGGTTGTTAGTTACTAACAACGTTGCACAAGTCGAGATGGCCAGGATGAGACTTTTTCCGTTTTCACTAAAAGATAAAGCCAAAAGTTTGCTTATCAGCTTAAAATCTAATGCTATGCCAAATTGGGCTGCGATGCAAGCTGAATATTCAAAACGCTTTTTCCCAATGCATTGAACCACCACTTTAAAGAAATAGATTCAAAATTTTTTTGAAAGACCCAACGTGACTTTTTATGAATGTTGGGAATGTTATAAAAAATATTTGTTGGCCATTCCACATCACGGCTATGATGACTGGCAGTTAGTTGCTTTCTTTTTGCACGCAATTGCCAGTTTATTAATATGATGTGTAATGCAGAGTTTCCCAATAGGCAACCGACGGACACATTAGATTATTTGGACAGTTTGGCAGCAACCAATAAATCATGGGATTACATTGATCCACATGATCGTAACTACAAGCAGACTTCTATTGCCTAATTCATTCCTAGTAAGTATCAATTGAGAGAAGAAGATGATCTTGATAAAAAAAACATGATTTTCTGGCTCAAAAAATAGATAAATTGGAAATTAACAAAGTCAATGAGGTCTCTTCTATTTCTTGACAAAACGAGTTATGTTATCTGTGAGACACTTGGACATACTACTCAAGAGTGCCCCATTATACCTACTTTCACAGAGGTATTACATGGTCATGACTCAGTAGAAATGAATGCCCTCAATTAGGGGCAAAAGCCAAATAATGTTGCGTATTATCCAAAGTGGAGGAACCACACGAACTTCAGATGGAGAAATAACGAGCCAGTTAGGCCCACTGCTGGTCCACCGGGATTTCCTGCATAAGGGCCACGTAATTTTCAAAATCAGTTTTAGGGACCAAATCAAATTTTTTCTGCATTACAAGGGCAAAGACCATATCGGTACTCACCCAACGCTCCACAACCATATGCTCTTCAGGGACCTTTTGTGGGTCCCAATGCTTACCAACCACGTCCAAAATAGAATCTTGAGGACCTATTGTTGAAATTTATGGAAGGCTAAGCAAACATCAATGAGCAGACTACACAAGCAGTCAGAGAAATTCATTCTCAAATGGCTAAAATCACCATGACCTTGGGGGTTTTACAACAAGAAAAGAATAGGTTTCCTACCCAACCACAGACAAATTCCCATGGTCAACATTTTGTGAGTAGTCAGCACCTCACAATCTTGAGCAAGCCAAGTCCATCACAATTTTAAGGAGTGGGAAGGAAGTCGATAAGACTCTTTCTCCCAAGACTGTTTATCCTCGTATTCCCACTTCTACGTCCAATTCAAGCGACCCTCCTAGTATTTCTACACCACCACCCGTAAGCACCCCTATGGGAGACGCTATTGTCTCCACCTGTCCTATTCCAGTAGCATTCCGTCATAGACTGCGGGCCCAACCCAAACAGGTCAAGGATAACATTCCCTTGCTCAATGCTATTAAATAGATACCTTCTTATGCGAAATTTTTGAAAGATTTGTGGACTGATAAAAGTAAACATAATGTGCAAAAAAAAGTATTTCTTAATCAGCAAGTTAGCTCAATCATTCAGACTCATATTCCACCCAAATACAAGGATCATGGTTGTCCTAATATTTCAATTCAGATTGGAGGAAAGTTGTGGAGAAGGGCTTACTCGATCTCGGGGCAAGTGTGAATTTGTTGCCATATTCTGTGTATGAGCAGCTCAGTTTGGAGGATATAAAATCTACTTTCGTGACTCAGTTAGCTGATCAGAGTGTTCAGATTCTGAGGCAAGTGGTTGAGGATGTCTTGGTACAAGTAAACACTTTTGTCCATCTTGCTAATTTTGTGGTATTGGATACATGTCCTATGTCAAACCCGCAGGCACAAACACCAATTATACTTGGCAGGTCTTTTTTGGTCACTTGTCAAGCCATTATTCATTAATAGAATTAGTTGTTCAACATGAATTTTGGCAACATGAAACTAGAGTTGAATATCTTTAATGTTGAAAATTAGATGGGAGATGATGATGAAGTCTATGATGTGAGCCTTATCGATACACTTGTCCAAGAACATGTGGATCTTCATTATTTTTCCGATCCTCTATAAACCATTCTTACTCTGGAAGTGGCCACCTTTCTTGACTCTCTCGAAGTGGAGTATCTTTATGCCATCCTAAATGAAGAAGAAATTATGGGCACTGATAAGTGGGTACCCGCATTTGAAGATCTACCACCAATTAAAACTCAAGCTCTACCATCTGCTGTCCAACCACCGAAGCCCGAGCTGAAACATCCATCATCCACACTGAAGTATGCTTTCTTAGGTGAATCTGAAACTTTCCTATTGTGATCTTATCCATTCTTGAAGACCACCAAGAAGATGCATTGTTGAAAATTCTGACAGCCCATAAAACTGCTTTAGAGTGGACCATTGCTGACGTTCACGGGATCATTCCCCTGCTATGTACTCACTGCATATATCACGAGGATGATGTCAAGCAGTCTCACCAACCTCAGCACCATTTAAATTCGATCAAGAGAGATATGCTGTGAAATGAAGTTCTTAAATTACTGGATGTGGGCATTATATATCCGATTGCCGATAGTAATGGGTTAGCCCTATCCAGGTTGTTCCTAAAATGTCTAGCGTCACTGTTATTCCTAATGAAAATGGAGAGTTGATCCCTACTTGAGTGATCACTAGTTGGCGCATGTGGATTGATTATAGGAAGCTTAATACTTGTTCCAGAAAAGACCACTTTCCTCTTCTATTCATTGATCAGATGTTAGAAAGGGTGGCTGGTCATTCTTTCTATTGCTTCCTCAATGAATATTTTGGGTACAATCACATTGATGTCTCTTTGGAAGACCAAGAAAGCACGACATTCACGTGTCCATTTGGCACCTTTGCATACTGTTGCGTGCCCTTCAAGCTTTACAATACCCCAGGCATCTTCTCACAGTCTATGATAGGTATTTTCAATGACATGATTGAGAAAATTATAGAGGTTTTCATGGATGACTGTTTTGTGTTTGAGGACTCGTTTGAGCCTTTTTGGAGAATCTTGAGAGGGTTCTCGTACGATGTGAGGAGAAGAATCTGGTGCTTAATTGGGAAAAATACCATTTCATGGTTACTCAGGGTATTGTACTTGGTTACATCATTTATTTGAAAGGGATTGAGGTGGATAAATCAAAAATAGAACTCATACCTAATTTACCTACCCCTAAGTGTGTCATGGGTATCTGTTCTTTCCTTGGACACACTAGATTCTATTGATGCTTGCATTTTCAAAACTTAAAATGAGTCTCAGTACCCTTTCGATCATGTAGTCACCCTATTAGAATTTTCCCTTTGAACTCATGTCCCACGCCATTGATTATGCTATAGGCATTGTACTTGTACAATGGCAGGATAAAGTTCCTTGTGTCATATCATATGCAAGGAAAATGTTGAATGATGCTCAAATGAATTACATGGCCACTAAGAAAGAATTGTTGGCGATTGTCTTTGCTTTAGACAAGTTGCAATCCTATCTTAATGGACTGACTATCATAGTCTACATCGACTGTGCTACTCTCAAATATCTCCTTACTAAGCAAGACGCCAAAGCACGCCACATCCGGTGGATTCTTCTCTTGTAAGAGTTTGATTTGACCATTAAAGATAAGAAGGGTGTTGAGAATGTCGTGGCCGATCACTTGTCATGCCTTGATTTTGAGGACCACATTGCCAATCTACCCTTGCTGATTCTTTTCCTGATGAAGAACTCTTTGCAGTTTCTAGTTGCCCATGGTATGCTAATATTGCCAAATACTTGGCCATGGGACAGCTTTTGTCACATTGGACTCCACAAGATAGGAGAAAATTTCTGGCTGAGGTGAGAAGATTCATCTTCGATGATCCCTATATTTTTAAATTTTGCCTGGACTAGATTGTCCAGTAGTGTGTTCCTGAAGATGAAGAAAATTTAATTTTGACCTTTTGCTAGACCAAAGCATGTGGAGGCCACTTCTCCTCGAAAAAGATAGCTGCTACAATTCTACAATGTTGCTTCTATTGGCCCCACATCTTCACGGGCACCTTTGAATTTTGCAAGGCTTGCCCTCGGTGTCAGAAGTTGGGAGCCCTATCATGACATAACATGATGCCCCTCTTGCCTATTTTAATCATTGAAGTCTTTGATTGTTGGGGCATTGATTTCATGGGTCCTTTTTCCAATTCTTTTGAGCATTTTTACATCTTATTGGCTATATATTATGTATCCAAGTGGGTTGAGGCATTCTGATTGAACCATTGACCACTCTGTCATGGTTTGATTGTTAAAAAAAATGTCTCCTCGAGGTTTGGTATGCCTAAAGCACTCATCAGTGACCAAGGCAAACACTTTTGCAATTGACCCATAGAAACATTGGTAAAAAAATATGGGGTCAATCACAAAGTGTCCACTGCCTACCATCCATAGACCAATGGCCAAGTTAAATTGGCCAATCATGAAATCAAGCACATATTAGAGAAAACAGTCAACCCAAATTGAAAAGATTGGTCTTTTTGCCTGATCGATGCATTATGGGTGTACTGTACAACATACAAAACCATCAAAGGGATTCCCCGTGTCGATTGGTCTATGGCAAGGCTTGTCACTTATCGGTGGAGATGGAACATTGGGCCTATTGGGCAATTAAACAGTTAAACTATTGCTTGCCCCAGGTTGGTGCCCACTGAAAACTCCAATTGGACAAACATGAGGAGATCCGACATGACGCTTACGACAATGCTCACATCCATAAATCTAAGGTGAATGCCTTTCATGATAAAAATATTGTGCGGAAGACCTTTGTTTTGGGCCAAAAAGTGTTACTTTATAATTTCCAGCTTCATCTCTTGTTGGGCAAGTTGGGATCCCAATGGGTCAGTCCTTACTTGGTAAAAACTCTTTTTGCTCATGGAGCGGTTGAAGTTGAAATCCCAACAAATGAGAATTGCTTTAAAGTTAATGGCCAATGCCTGAAACCTTTTCTAGAGAACTTTGCTTCGAAAGAGTCTGAGAAAGATTTGGTTGATCTCGTCTATTTAGATCAATGAGCTTGCACAAAGTCTAGGAGACTGTAAATCTATAGAGTTTGAGATACCTCAAGTGTTCTCCGTGCTTGAACGGCCTCTGACGGTCTGATATGGCCACCTATTTTGAGGCTACATATGTAGTACCTAGGAGGTTGGGTCTGACGGCAGGTGCATAGGAAAATGAGAAATATGTCTAAACCATCTAGTTTTAGTGTCAAATTCTATGGAAATTGCTTCAAGTAGAGTGGTGGGTAAGAAATTTGGTCCAAACCAAAAGGAGTGGTAGCTTATTAGATGATGGCACCTCTTTTCAAGATATTGGTGACACCTATGCATACTATCCATCCAACAAGTAGGCAAACATGGTCTTCGAATAGCGAGAAAAGTAGTACCCATGCCCTTCATGTGAAGGAAGTGGTGGATATATTTCTTGTTTTTGGCCTAACACTTGCAGGTTTCATGGTTCAAGTTGAGCGGTCTACCTTCATTACAGTCCATGGTGAAGGTACTATAGTTCCCTCTTTATGATTTATTGCGTTCATTATGGACATTGCACATTTAAAGTTGGGGGAACACGATTTCTTATACCAGGGCCCTCTATTTTGGAATTATTAAACACCAACCAATTAGGGGACATGCCAATAGGAGTCTTCAAAGAAATGGTCCTTGTCTTGCTTGGACCAGTGAGAGGGAAGATCGCTTGTGACTAGGTCATTAACAATGTGGGCATACAATGGAGTGCGACCCCTCAAAGAGATGCTCGTCAGGGAATGAGTCCTTCAGGGGGCAAGGTGTTAGAAGATGCGTCCATTAGGATCCTTGATATGTGGTCTACTACTGAATTTTTAGAACCTTTCTTGTCCTGAATTTCAACATCAAACTTTTGAAGTAGCAAAATCCACCTAATTAACATGGGTTTGGTCTCCTTTCTAGAAAGCAAATAATGCAAAGTGGCATGGTTAGTGAATACTATGACCTTTGACCCTAAGACATATGACTGGAACTTGTCAAGGAAAAAGACCACAATAAGTAATTCCTTTTCTGTAGTGATATAATTCAGTGGTGCACCAGAGAAGGTCATACTTATGTAATAGATATCATTGTCAACCTGCTAGCCCAAAACAGTACTGACTACATAGTCAGATGCATCACACATGATTTCAAGAGGCAATGACCAGTCAGGAGGTTACATGATAGGTGCAGTGGATAACGCCTCATGGAACTTCTCAAAAGCTCCCTGACAAGCCTTATTGAAAATGAAAGGGGCATCCTTAGCCAAGAGATCACACAAGGGTTTGGCATTTTTAGAGAAATCTTTGATAAAATGTCTGTAAAACCTGGCATGTCCTAAGAATGGTCGGACTTACATGACTGTCGAGGGTGGAGAAAGTCTAGAAATTAAGTCAACTTTTGGCTTGTCAACTTCAATCCTGCTCTTAGACACAATGTGTCCCAAAACAATCCCCTCTTGGACCATGAAGTGGTTCTTTTCCCAACTAAGGACTAAACCAGTCTCCTTGCAATGTTGAAGCACCTTTGTAAGATTTTGGAGACATGACTTAAAGGAGTTTTCAAAGACTGAGAAGTCATCCATAAAAACTTCTAAAAACTTTTCCAGCATGTCTTAGAAGATAGCCATCATGCATCTTTGAAAGGTCACAGATGCATTGGACAAGCCAAAAGGCATGTGCTGATAAGCATAAGTACCATAGGGACACGTGAATGTTGTCTTTCCTTAATCAGCAGGGTCGACGACCACTTGGTTGTATCCATAATAGCCATCCAGAAAACAATAATAGCTTTGGCCCGCTAAACGCTCTGGGATTTGATCAGTGAATGGGAGTGGAAAATGATCCTTCCTAGTTATAGAATAGAACTTTCTATAATCAATGCACACACGCCAACCAGTCATCGTGTGTGTGGGCACAAGCTCACCCTTCTCATTCTCAACCACGGTGATGCCCGACTTCTTGGGCACCACTTGTGTGTGACTCACCCACTTGCTATCAAAGATAGGGTATATGATACTAGCATCTAGCAATTTAACCACCTCATTCATAACCACCTCTTTCATATTAGGATTCAACCTCTTTTGCATCTCTCAAGAAGGTTTCGCATTCTCTTCGCAATTGATGTGGTGCATGCAAATGGAGGGATCAATACCCTTAACATCTGTCATCAACCATTCTATCGCTCTCATGTGCTCTTTAAGTACATCAAGAAGTTGACCCACATGCTTTGTAGAAAGGTCAAAAGCAATGATCACTAGAAGGGTGTCATCGGGGCCAACATAAACATATTTGAGACTAATCAGGAAAGGCTTCAGCTCAAGTTTCGATGGAGTTTCTATAAAGGAAAGAGCCGGAGTGCCCAACAATGAAGGTGATGGTTCAAAAGGAGGTCACCACTTGGATTGGTCCATCAAATGTGCTAGGTCTAACAAAGAATTGACCTCAACAATGGATTTGTCAATGTCAAGAGGATTCTTGGCTAAAATATATGGCAATTCCTCTTCCACCAACTCATGAATGACATTGATTGCAAAACAGTCTTCCTCCTTGGGAAACTATCGACTGGTCGAATACATATTCAAACTCAATTTCATATTGCCAAATGGTACCTCCATCACCCCACTTCTCATAGTAATATGTGCATTGCCTGAGGCTAAAAATGGATGCCCTAAGATGATGGGCATTTGAGATTTAAGGGTTGTGGGGTGGATCGGTTCTGTGTCAAGGACAATGAAATAAGTAGAGAAGTAGAAATTATTCACCTTGATAAGGACATCTTCTAACATTCCACGTGGGCCTTTCACAGAATGATTCACCAACTATAGAGTAATTGATGTGGGCTTTAGCTCACCAAGCCGTAACTCCTCATACACGGAGTAGGTAAAAGATTGACACTCGCTCTAAATCTAAGAGTGCCTTACTTATATAGTGATTTTCAATGACGCAAGAGATTGTGGGCACTCCCAGATCTGGAAGCTTGGGACAGTGTTTAACTGAAGAATAGAGCTCACTTGGTGAGGAAGGAGAATTGGATCAAGAAATTTAGCTCGAGCTTTCCGCTTGTGAGTGGATAAGTCTTTGAAAAACTTGGCATATGAAGGAATCTGCTGGATAGCATCAAGCAATGGGAGGTTGATCTTGACTTGCTTAAACACCTCTATGATGTTATCTACAAACCCTCCCTTTTAACGAAAGGGCAAATGTTCATTAAGACAAGTTGGAAAAGGTGCCCTTAGGATATAAGATGGGGCCTCAGATGGCCGTTGATCATACATGGACTCGAGAGTTGGCTCCTTCCCTTTTGACTTGTTACCAACTTTAGACCACTCAATGATAGATGAAGACCCTTTGTTTTTCTCTTTGACCTCTTTAGGTCAAGTCTCTACTTCCCTCCCATTTCTAAGGGTGACAACCATCTTCACTTGTTCACGAACTTGAGAAGTGTCAACGTGGTGCATTCCTCGTGGGTTAGCCACTGGCTGACTTGGTAATCACCCCTCCTCTCGATGGTTGTGTTAGGATTTTATACTAAAAGCCATGACTTTATGTAATGGATTAATATTTGTTTGAATTATTTAAACAATTATTCTCTTTCTTGATGAGAATCTTTATGGGCAAATATTTGCATTATGTCTTATCATATTGTGCATGAGTGTCACTTATTCCACATAGTAGATAATCTGGTGTGTAGAGTTTGACCTACACACAGAGGATCAGATTACCGGTTCTTGTAGATTACGAGTTTTTGGTTCACGATCGTAGGTGGAATTGGACACACCACCAGTAGGACTGTAACATAGTATTTCAGTAGGTCTGTCTTGACTACGAAAAATTATATAGTTTTAACTCAC
>JABCMJ010015910.1:0-13076 GCA_014822125.1 Arbutus unedo
GGAACATACTACTTGCCTTACATCCTACACTTTCAAAGACTTGACTATTTTCCTAAACACTGACCCATGCAACAACTCACGATGGCAACCATAACACAATTTCATGTTGTGCTCCTCTTTTATTGTGAACGAATCAACTGAAAAGCAAGGTAAAAGAAAACGAAAATCTACACAGGATGCAATAGAAGGTACAACGTGCTCCTGTTTATTCGATACAAAACTTCATAACGCAGTGCGTCTCCTGCCAAAGAGAGAACAAATCGAATGTTACAAATACCAAGAACTAATAACCAAAAAAGAGGAGATGAATGATCCATTTATTGCAATTTCAATCATACTATTGTGTATATATAACGGGAACTTGTTACCCAAAAGGACTAACTGGCAAAGTATTTCAGAATTAAAACTACAAACTATCATCCTGAGTGTCTCCATCTCATGGTATACAAAATGAACACGTAACTTTTGGGCTTTTAATCCAAGTATTCCAATAAGACATCTCTGGTCATATTTACATGTGAAAGCATCATCAATTTGTCATAAGGTAATGTGCTCTTAAACATTTGTTGTAGTAAAACTGCTTCTATGTACTTAAAGGCACTACATATGTGACTCCTCTCATAGTTTTCTGAGCACATCTTACCTTCTAAAGATGAGCAAGTAGCAATTGCTTATCTCTCTCATTTGAATGACCCGCATCATATATGTGACACTTGATGTCTTTCATCTGAATGTAGGCCTCAAGTGTTCTTGAACATGTCACGTATGTAAGGCATATAAAAAAGGTAAGATTGGGATGGTCGGATTCTTCAAGTCTCAATTACTCCTAGGACATGCAGATTTGGGACTAAAGGAAGTGCCTTTTAGCTTACTCTACCAAAACTCTATTTGTAACCAACTGATAACTAATGTCTGTGACTGTGTCCTAAAATATTTTTGACTTTGTTAAAGGAAGAAACAATTAGGGGTAAAATGCATGTAAGACATGAGGGAATAAGATGATACATACTTAATTGTGTTATAAACTCCAACAATATTAGACATTTTGGTTACTCAAAAGTACACTTTTTATTTTGACTATTTACTTTTTCATAAACGCACTCCAAACTGAATCGTATCAGGCTCTGTATCTAAACTGAATCATAAACTGGGTTTTGGGTTTCAATACATTATCAACTGTCTGAATAATGTAGACACCGGTATGCAAATGTGTACGTAGACGGGAGAGGGGGGGGGGGGGGGGGGGGGGGGGGAGAGAGAGAGAGAGAGAGAGAGAGAGAGAGAGGTTTATCTAGAGAACGTCTTGGGATGGTTGACACATAATCACCTGACAAGCCTGGCTACGACGGTCCAACCAAAGATCATAAGCTTTTCTAGGCATTCCAATGGGCCCTTGATATTGTAATATGCAACTGGAGTTGCTAAATTTGGCCCATTTGGCTTAACAGTTAATATAATAAGTACCCTTTATTTACAAATTAAGGACTTATGCCAATTTAAGTTATCATTTATAAATCAATATCACCACTATTCGGCCATCTCATTTAAGACGATCTTGCAAGTAGGCTTGAAGAGGAGCAATTTCGTCATTTCATGGATTATGGAGTTGGATTAGATGGGGTGTGTCCCAATTGAGTTTTTTTATTTAATGATCGAAATCATTTATTTATGCAACTTAATTTCTTAGAATTTGATTAAAAAAATTTAAATTAAACTTTTAGGTCTAGCACTTAGTGATATCTAGTTGAGTTAAAATTTTTCATAGAATTCCAAGAAATTAAAATGAACAATATTTTCAAATTTAATTATCAAAATAAAATCACGAAATGAGTAGACAATGAATCACAAAGATGAAAGATCCCATGTAACTTGGTAGGTAATTCGCATTTCTCCGTTATCAATGGCATAAGGTAGGCCTGAGACATTCACAACCTGAATTATGGAGGTGATGAATCCACTATAAACTAGTACGCAAATCTTTGTGTTTTTTTTGTTATGGTAAATTATCTTAAGAGCAGTAAAGAGTTGGTGATAAGAATATGAACCCTGCATGTAGCCCAGTGGGAAGATAAGGTTAGCAGCACTGTCTCCTCCTCATTTCTTCAGGTTAATTATCTCCTTTTCCTACAGGACAAACATCTCTCTCTCTCTCTCTCTCTCTCTCTCTCTCTCACGACATATGCACCTCTGCAAGTGTAACACATTTGTAAGAAGGCATATATAATACATATATTTACAGTGTGAAATCCACTTAAAGAAAGTGTTAAATCCTCAATGTTCATTCTCTAGGTAACAAGAATCATCATCATAAATACAGTCTGCACAAAGATAAGCAGGCAAATATTTACATTAAACTTTCTTTTACTGCCTAAGCAACAAGTTATTGTTATTTGACCTCATACGTGGGCTTACATCCTAATATAATCCCTTCACATTCCCATTGAGCCAATGTAATGCCCCATTCCTCAACTGCCCAACATTTGCAACATAGAACATCCATGGTCTTATTAGTGTTATGTCTTCAGTGCTTCTCAATCAAATCTGTAAGTTTTCATACTTCTTCCCCTCATGATTTATTGTTTTTGTCACTATTGACAAAAGAATTGAACAACAAGAATTGCAGATGCAATCATGCATATGATTTCTCAAAGCATCATGAAGTGACAAGTATTTATTTAGATCAACTACAGAAAGCTTATGAACATGTCAAACTTTTAGTTGTTGAATAAAAAAATTAACAATAACCACAACAGAACATAAAGTTTAAGTTTTCTTGTCACTCTTCAGGCTCCAGAGTGTGTTTTTCTTTGTTAAAATGGGAAATTAACACTAGCGAGTACAACTAGCTATCTATGAAATATTTCTTCTTTCCTCTTCCTAATTCTAACCTTGTTTATCTAGAAAAAAATGGGGGTGAAACAGCTGTTTCTTCCATGGGACAACACACGTGAAGGACAACATATTTGAAATGCTACTCTGACAAGTTTAGTTTCAGTCATCAGCTCCACACAGAATGATCGATGCGAGTTCTGGTCGAGTTTCTTCTATTTTGAAATAAAAAATTTGGTATAATTCTTCCTGTTTGGAATGATGGACCCAGAGTTTGAACAGCCAAAATTGAGATGGGAGGCCAATTCACAAATTAAAACCCAATGGGTCCTCCAACACCTGCATGAGTAAAGAAAAATTGTGTTTATTACGATTCATAGGGTACAAAAGCTTGTGGTTGAACAGCTAGACTGACTGAGAGTAGGTTTATTACCTGACATTGGCATTGGTTTTCTCATTCGGATGGGAAGCACTGGTTCCTTGATGTCCACAACAACGGCATCAGATGTCAAAATTGTCCAGGCAACAGATGCTGCATGCTCCAAATAGCATCTAACTACCTGTTTCACGGTAGTTAAATAGTTATCTCAGCACAAAGGTACAAGACAAAATATGATTGTGAAAATTGTATTGCATGGAATATGAAGCCAAAATTTGTAAGCACATTGCTTAGAAAGGTCTCCGACCTACGAGCATGATTAGACAATAGTTATTCACACTCAAGGAGACTGCACTGTGAAACAACATTAATCATATTTGTGTATTCAACAGTCAAGCTTTCCCTCTTCCAATATCAATTCTTTTAATTTCTAGTTTCTTTTATAGTATTGGTATTTTCCGGTTCAGCGGGCCTCAAAGGGTTCCTACAAAACTATAGCACGAGGCTATCTGCAAGTGCTTTTGATACAAAACCAATTTATCTGATGATACCTTTGTTGGATGAATTATTCCAGCAGCCATTAAATCCTCATAACGGTCTCTTGCAGCATTGTAACCGTAACTTAAATCATCATTGGAAAGAACCTGCAAAAACATCAAGTCTCAAGAGGGACTTTTATAGTTTTAAATCCCATCTCATATGTCAATTCACACCACTTTTCTTCAATCTATGTGCTATAGGCATATGCTACCCCAATAAGAGGAGACCTTCTCTATAACGACACTGCCATTTACACCAAAATTTTTGGCTATCTGCTTTATAGGATAGGTCAAAGCTCTTCTAAAGATCTCAGCTCCAAGCTGCATGCACATATCCAAATAGTTTAGATTCTTAGATAGAATGACCAATAACATAGTATATGAGGAAACCATATCAAATGATTTGATTGATTTTGCAAAAACTAATCACCTATTTCATTATCACCCCTTCCCAATAATAGGTGTGATCAATACCTAACTCTGGGTGGATCATTGTTTTACTAAAAATTTGCAAAATACTAACAGTATGTTATGTTTGCAAGAACCTTATGTGTTTGCAATGGAAATATGCTGTCAATATTTGGTTGTTAGGACATTTAGTTTTGATTTGGGTTTTGCTTCCTTTTTCTCAACGTGAAATTATTTCCTGTAAAATAATTTCCTCAATTTCTAAATTTTGGTCGACAAACAAAGTGGGTACAATTTGTGTAAAACCTTTTTGGGCTTTTCTTTTTGGTTAAAAAGGCCGAAAATGAGATCAGGGTTGAAATCCTATAAGTTCATTTGGCTGAAGTAACCCAATGCTTGATTGCTTTCCAGTGGCCCAGTATGCCGTAGAGAGTACCATGAGCAAGGTCTTACAACAGAACAACTTCTTGTTGAGCTCAGGCCAAAGTAGTCTGTTAAACTTTTAGAGAGTGAGGGAGAATTTAGTTTCGGAATACATTTTTGCTAAATGTCAACCAAACAACCGGAAAAAGATGAAAATAAACATTATCAGTAAAATCTCGGCGATTACTTTCTGGGTAGAATGTTTCACGTCAAAACAAACAAAACCTAACACGAAAATAAGCATAAAGGCAAAAAAGAGAAGCAAGAAAAATCTTCTGCTCTTTATTATCTAGAAACTCTTTAATTTGATCAACTTTTAAAGATAGCCTCAAAAGGCTACAACCACCACCAACTACAATGCCTTCTTCAATTGCTGCCTGGAACATGTCAATTTTAGAATTTTACCATTACCAACGCAATATAACAACTGCCAAAAAGTAATGGAAAAAAAGGAAACCACTACTTTAGTCGCATTTAGATCATCTTCGGTCCTTAAATGCTTGTCATTCAGCTCTACACGTGTTTGCGCTCCAACCTATAGATTATTTCATAAATCAAATGCATCAGCCTAGAATGATACCAATTTCTGGAAGTCGACAGTATTTAGATTCTAGCTCCGACAATTAACTTGACTTGAAGAATGGCAATTCCTCCAGATAACCTCGTTTTTCGCTCATTCAGTATTTTCTTCTGACAATTTTCTTTAATGTTTTGGAAAAAAGCCATAATCTATCAGTATTCTCAAAGAAAATCATCGATTTCAACACGCATTGTCAATCTTAGCTTAAACAACTAGGCAAAGCTTCTTTTGTACCATGATTAAGCCCTGATAATGCAGTTGCACCTTTGTGTCTCAAGTACAATAGCGAGTGCCGTCCAACATCAAAAGTAACAATTCTTATAATAAGCACCTTCACTTATCTTTCAGTTCCTATTATTAATGGAAAATTCAAAACATGTAAACTTATGCATATTGAGTAACACAGTTGAATAACTTCAAAAATATCAATGCAGAATGACCGAGATTGCAGATCCTAGACTTCATAACACACTTCGATAAAAAATGACACCTTTCGACCATTCAGTTGGGATCGGCAACACGAATCGTTTTTCCCGCCCTGGCATGGGCCCTATGTTCAGTCAAATTAATCTGCTTCTATTATGTAGTCAACAATCGGTAACTCTTTTTCCCTACAGACATGGCGACCAGATTACTTGTTTGCCAATCTAATACGTATGTGCCTTGTTTGTTTCTTAGTATTGATGCTTCAACTAAACGTGGAACTGGGAAGAAAACTAATCACACCAAACTGAGCCTTAAGTCCCATTCAATTGGGGACAGGAGGGGAACTAAAAGGCAAAAATGAGATAGTGTGGAAAACAATTCAGAAGATATTTTATCGACCTTAACAAGATTTTGGATCTAAGAAACCCTGTGCTTAACACCTTCTTAAGTACTCCCGTCAGTTACAATCAAGGTAGAATCCTTAGTTATCACCATCTTGGTAGCAGTACCTAGTACCTCCTTTCCAGCCTTTTCAACGGTGAAACCCATCTCGTCCCTGATTACTGTCCCTGTAAAAGACATGTAAGCTCAGTATGTAAATACGTGGTAAAGTACTACACACAAAAAAAACCTCTTCAGTAGCTCATGGATTTGACAAGGCGGAAAGATATTACTACAATTCTAGGATAACAACATTCAGGCACAATTTGAATGTGGCAACTTTCATGGACCAATCACGTGTTATTAGTTCTGTAGATCCCATTAAATGATGTGATTGGTCCATTTAAGGTGCCAAATCATATGGTATCTAAACGTGGTCACAGAAATATACCCACTCTTTGAGAACTTACTATGAATGCAAAGTTAGCCTAGAATTTGAACCCCACCCAAGTCATTATGATCCAGTCGCTTTTGTCCCGGTATCATCACCATCGGGCCATCATCGTCACGATCATTGATTCCTTATCCTGGTCAGTCCTGACTGATTTACCGTATAGTGAAAGATGGGATTCCCCTTTGAAAACTAATAAAAGTCATGTGGTATTGTTTGAATTATACATGGTTTTGATATAACAAATTCTCCAAGTACAGGAGTCACAAATAGGTGCCTGCTAGGTTGTTAAATCTATCAATGTGAGTTTTTTTGTGTTTTCATTCAATACAGACACTATTTCGTTGAAAGACAAAGTAATCTGTATGAAATGGTTAATCATCTACCTCCAGTCAATATCGCAATGTCATCTAAGTAGTGGCTCTTGTGCTCACCAAAGGCAGGAGCTTTAATAGCAGCTGCCTTCAGCACGCCCTTGAGTTTGTTTGTAATTACTGGAGCTAGAGCTTCCTGCTCAATGTCCTCCGCAACTATCACAATTGGATACTCTTCTTGAACCGCATTGTCCAATAATTTAATCATCTCCTTTGGGTTTGTGATTTTTTCGTCGACTAGGAGTAACTGCAACGAAAGAATCGTACACACTCTGAATTACTCCACAAACAAATGCCTCAAATGTTTTGTCTATTAGTTACAAAGAAGTGGGATAAGTATCCATGATCAAAATGCATTCCTTCTACAATCTTTAAAGCATTTTCAGCATAATTTCCTTTCTCAATTGTAATAACGCCTCTCCTCCCAACTTGTCTAATAGCATCAGAAATCATGTTTCCTACTACATAACCGTTCCTTGCACTTACGGCAGCAACATCTGTAAGCTCACGATCCTCAACTTGCAATTCAGACAATACTTGCAATTGGTTTTTCCAAGCATGAGTGCATGAGTTATCAAGCAAAAAATTTCTTCTATTTCCTTTTACCATATTTTCGTTTTCTATCTACCCAAATCTTCCTAGTCATTCGCAAGGAAATGGAAGAAGAGTAATATCTTGTATACCTCTTTGGACATCAGTTTGAGTTCAGAAACAAGGGTATTTGCAGTTTTCTCAATGCCTCTGGAGATCTGAATGGGATTCATGCCTAATGCAGTAACTAAAGAATTCAAATCTTCAGTATATAGCAGGTATCAAAAGCAGGTGATCACAAAGGGTAACTTGCAAAGGTAACTGACTAGCTTCTGATTGCAAACAAATCTAAAGTGAGATTGCTTTCCTAAAACAAATGTATTTATACCTGCTTTCCTAGTGCATCGAGACAAATTCTTAATAGGAGAGACCTACTAGTTCATATCATACATTGCCATCCCATTCATGCCTTCACGCCTTTAGCGATTAGACCTTGAGCAAGCACAATTGAGGTAGTGGAACCATCAACAGCGAGATCATTTGTCTTTGCTCCGGCTTGTCTCACCAATTTTACTCCAACATTTTCCAAGGGGTCTTCTAGCTCTATCTGATCTTACAATATAAAACCATTCAAGAGGAGAAGGATTATGGTGAGTTGCTAGGGTATCATATAGTTGAGAATTTCTCAACCACAAATTTTAATTATTTCTACACTTTGGCATAGCATGTTTCACCTCTTACTGTAAGCGACTCTGTTCAAATAAGATGTAATAACCATAGACTTATTTCACTAAGAAATTAAACATCAGGAGAACTTTTGCACCTATAATTGATTTTTAGTGATCTTAACTCCCATTATCCAATTCCACATAGTTAATTGTTGCTAACAAATAACGTCAAACATGCATGAAATGACCTCAAGAGGCAACAAAGATTCATTACACATTTGATTTTATTTTGAATCCCATTATAGTTTCACGGAATTGAACTGCATTACAGACTTCATTGACATAAAATACTTGTCCAGTTGTCTCCTAATTTATAACAATCTTTTTTGTCGGATCTCGCTGTATATGTCTGGGGGCCAGGCGACTTATGTTCCTTTATTACTTGCACCACTTTGGCCACTTCGGTTCTTGGTCTTTTCGTTGTTGGTTCTATTGTACTTCTCCTATGTATCTTGCTTGCGGTCCGATTCATATCTTGTCGGATCTCGTCTTCGAACTTTGCATACTTCTCTACCCTGCTCATGAGATCATTTCGCCTTTCGCCCTCCTCGGTAGCTGCAACTGGCGCCACAGTCTCTGCAGCCTTAGCAGTCTCTGTGCTCTGTCTTGGCACTTTGGTGGAGGGCCCTTTGGCATCCAAGTCGGCAGGAGGAGGAACTGTTGTTTACAGTGGCGACTCCTTGGGGACATCGGAGGCCTCTAGAGCGGTCTTCCACCCCTGCGCTACGAAATTTGCCTGGATCTCCGACATCTGGTTTTCAATGAAATCGGCCGTGACATCAGACATGCCCCTCTTATAGGCTTCATCTTGCAGCCGCTTCAGCTCCTCTTCATGATGGCCCTTCATTTCGGCCATCTGTTCGTCCAGCTCGGCACTCTTCCCTCGTTCTGCACCCAGTTGATACTGCAAGGTATCGGCTTTCAGTTTGGCCTCACGAGCTCGTTTCTTGGCCACAGACAGGTCGTCCTGAGCCTTGGTGCACTTCACCCGCCACTCCTTTAGCTCCAACTCGATGTTGTTGTAGCGAGCCTTAAGATCCTGGCATTGGCTAAGGCACATCATCGTCTTCTGCATAGCCTACAGATATACGGCAAAACAAACTATCAGAAGTCTACTACTAGCGGTGCAAAAGACACATGAAAACACTTACAAAAGCCTCGTGGGCCATCACTGAACGCATCAGTGTCGAAAGATCAGTTCCTTTGTATGGCTTGACGTCCTTGGGTAACATCATTATCCCGGCAAGGGTCTGGGCCACATCCAGATCCCCCGCCAAATCCGCCACGGTTAGGGGATCGGCCCCTTTCACCAGAAATGAGGGGGTCCAAGGCGCGGCCTTCTCGACCGTTTTCGCCTTCTTTGACTTCGACGACTCAGAAGGATCATTTCGGGGTCCTTTCCTAAGTCTTCGCCTCGGCACAAGCGGCACATCCGCGTCAGTAGAAGTTTCTTCGTTGACAATCGCAAGGGGTTTGCTTTTCAAGATCAGAGGCTCGACCTTCTTCGGGGTAGCGGCTGGCTGCTTATTTTTTTGGCGCATTAGCTCACAGAGATTGGGGACGTCGGGATTACGAGCGATTACGTCCTAATCGATCTCTTGTTTGTCCTTAGAATTCCAAATGCCCGGAGATCGGGAAGACGATTGCACCCCCCCCTGACGAAGTGGACGCAACGGGGATGCCTTCGATGGCCGCAACGGTAACTGGGTTCGGCCTCGGCAACTCGAAAATTGGCACGCCTTTGGGGAACTCTCCAGGAAGATCGGCTGCGACAACTGTAGCATTGGGGATGGAATTCTTGATGTAGCCTCTGTAGCTGGCAACGTACTTCAACAAAACTTCAGGAGATCGGGCCCAACTCTGACCCAACGATCCCTTGTATCGGACGACTTTCTTTACGTCGTCAAGCTTTATCAACCTCTTGATCATGTTCTTGTTGGCATTCACAGCTGCACAAACAAACAAAGAGAAGACACGATCAGTACTAAATAGTCAGTGCCGAGGAGGCAAACATAACAAAAGCAAATGAGATCGGGACACTAACGTATCACACCAAGTCGAATTGGAATGTGGAACTTGGGGCGTTCTGGCTCGTCGCGACCAATCTCCCAGTTACCGGTAATGATGAGGAAGTCATCTTCATTCCCTCGGTTGGAATCAGTCAGATAGGTGACAATCCGTTCGATATGAGGTCGGTTCTTCAGATAATAGGCGTCAGTGCCTTTTCTGACCATATCGTAATAGAATTGGATTTCTTGAAGTCCTAAGTTCGTGTCGTTTATCCTATTAAATTCGACTATGCAATGAACAATCCTATATGTGTTTATAGAAATTTGCATAGGATGCAACCGATACCAACAGAGGACTTCACGAAGAAGGCGGTTGAGGGGAAAGCGAGCTCTACCCTCAGTAACGGCCATCAACGAAATATGAAGGGTACCGGGGTCGTTCCCGTCACGAGGAGTAGAGGGATCGTTCAATTCAACGGCAACATCATAAGGGATGTTGTATCGTCACCGAAATTCCACCATTCTTTCTGGTGTATCCAATAACTGCCTAAAGATCTTCATTCAGAGAAAAGAAAGGGGACACGTGGACAGAAAGAAAAAGAAAGACAAACGATGTAGATACGAAGAACGACTTACAAAGGTCGATGAACGGAAGTACATCGGAGACGGAACGACAACGCACTAACGAGAGGTAGAGGGCAGGACGAAAGGAACGAGGAAAGAATAAACGACAAGGACTTAGTTCATATTGAAATATAACACCCCAAAGGAGGTGAACGGAAACGGTTTCGTTTCTAGCACGCGCGAGAAACGCGTAATTCCCAAGCGAAAAGCCTGTCACGACGTCACATCGTAATTAATGCGACGCTGCAGATTCAAAACAAAAATGACGGTTGGGAGGTAATACGCATGGGGATGGATAGAATCGGATTGATTAGGTCCTACGGTAGCTTTACCTGCTCCACTTTGGCGGATAACAGCCAAAGTTAGGGGGCAATTGACGAGGGCAAAAATGTACCTAAGAAAATACATTTATCCCCCTCAGCAAGAGATTTTGTTCGGTATCGGATAGAAGACACACAAGCATACACGTGTCGATCAAGTGAGCGTATGGCCGACTTAAGGAGGGTTATCCGTACGTATTCGGGCCGAGGAGGACTAATACCTACCCAGCCGACCTTCTAAAGATGGTTTGGATATCGGCCGACCTCAGGAAGGCGACCCCACATCTTACCGACCTGAGAAAGGCGGTCCAAGATGTCATTGACCCGATAAGGGCAATAAGCGACTGTTATGCCGAGATAAGACCGAATCCCGTAAAAGTCGAGATACCACTCTAACAGATAAGGATGAGAAGTCCACGACCAATTTAATTAATACAAGGAGTATTGATTGAATGAAACTCTAATGATAGAAGATAACTGTTTGATAGAGAGTTATCTCATTAGTGCCAATCAGAAGACATTTTACTCCAATCAAAATCCTAAGAGAATTAGGATTGAAGATGAAGTCTATAAATAAAGCTCCAGATCAACAAAAAAAGTATGTTCTAACTGGGGCATAATTTCGCTTGCTAATAGAAAATATTAGCCTGAGTTATTAATCATCCTGTGAGCTTTCGTCTAACTTAATCATCGGAGTATCTTCCTGCCACAGCGGCAGAGTACTCTTTGACGATTTATTATTTTACAGATCACAGGCTCACCTATATTAAAAGCGTTGTTTCTGCTGGATATTGAGAAAATAACTTTCCGTCTTGAATAAGAAAATCTACTCATCTACAATATATATTTGAAATCGTTTGATGCATGTCGAATTCGCAAATTATTAAGGGCTTTATGTGCATACAACGGTTCTGGATAAATCTGTGTCCAGAACATTTATGTTGATAATATTACTCTTTATTTAAATTATTTTTTTTAATTTTATGAGGAAATTCAATTTAATCGAATTAAGAAATTAGCCTAAAATTTTAATTTCTAACTTAAAAAATGAAAAATAAAATATTTATGTCAAAATATTTAATTGACCTGATTTTTTAAAAAAATATTAAAGAATTAATTTAAACAAAATATACATTTGTCAATATTATTATAAAAGTGAAATCTCGAGCAAAAATGAACGAACTTTCTTCGGCCAGTGAAATCAAATTGGACTGTAAAAATCTTTCTCTCTTGCGCCTATTGGCTGTTGAAGTTCGTCAAACCCGATAATGAAGATTCGAAGGTAAGATCTTTAAATCCCTTACCTTGTTTTGTCAATCATCGTGTCATTTTATTGCACTTAGTTGATGTTAATCGTTTTAAAACTTTCTGAATACGAAGGTTGTTTCGTGTGTACTTCTTGAATTAGCGAGGGTTTTGTAACCTATAATGTCACGTTTTTTGTCTGTTCCAATCACAGTGGACAGGCGTTGAAAACATTTAAAATGGGCTGTTGCCTCTACCATGGTAAGAGGTCATCGTTATCAAGTTGAAGGTATAACGATGGAAAGGGGAAGGATATAGGAACATTTGCTTAGGACACACACACACATTAAAGAGAATAGCATAAAATTATTTTGATGAACTGAGAAAAGATGATGGCCTATGTCTTAGCTATGTAAATTTTAATTGGTTTAAGAAGGAATATATACAATGTAGTATAGTAAAAGTATCATGATGGATGCTTGCATATAGATTATTGATCATCATTCAACTTGGGATGTTATAAAGTACATGAATTTGAATAATGAAAGAAGCACTGTTTTGCACACCTTATGAATGTTTGAATAAATGCTTGCTTTTTCACTTTTGGGTCATGATATAGTATAGGGTTCCAATGCCTGTTGGAGTTTGATGTTGTCGTTAATACACCAAAAATATATTTATGAAGTCAAGGTTTAAAACTAACCCGAAGGATAGTGGAAATACCAAGATCGTCCACGGGGATAGAAAAGCTAAGTTACGATATTTTTAAAAATTTGTTTCTAATTTAATTGAGAGGTTGAAAGATTTGTTTAGTGAACTATAACTAAAA
>JABCMJ010015914.1:0-13315 GCA_014822125.1 Arbutus unedo
TGTATTTATGTTTTGGGGCCCAAAGTAGTTAATCACAGACCCTACCAAATTAATAGTCAAAGTTCTGTCAATTGGCAATGAATTCATTCTCAACTTTAACCACTCATTATTCGTGTTCTCAATCATCATTGGTGAAACAAAAAGTTTAAGAAAAGCATCTTTTCGTGCAGATTCGGTCTGAAATTGTTAAATTCATATTATTTCATACGCTTATACTTATATTTAACGATTTTAGATATGTTTATGTTTAGATCTATACACGAAAGCGTTTAACAAAAAAGTAACTGGTGACATAAAAATCATAAAGTTGAGAGTAACTTTATAAAGAAAAAGGCGTTCTACTTACACTGGCTATCTAGGTTGAGTTGATTTATTTAGTCTTATATAGTACAATAAGTTGTCGTTCTTGCGAGCGCTAGACAAATGAAAATAATTAGGTATTTCGAATCTGTGGATCTGTGTCTTATTCGCGGAGGTTTCTTATTGAGGAATTGTCATAATTGTTAGGAAAGGCCTCTTACTTTCACGTATCAAGTAAAAAGTCTTTCCCCATTTGCATGTCTAACACGAAAGGAAGAAAAAACGACCGATCAAACTAATATGCCTTTTGGTTGGTGTTGATATCCTTGATTTGTTGTCCCTTTAGCTGAGTACCGGAGATGCAGTGGAAAGAGAGTTCATTCATCTGAAATGTAAACATAGTCTAATTAATTGCGAGTCTATTCAAACATTTCCTTGTCTAGCGAGTCTATTCTAGTGTGGTTTGATCTCTTTTTTCTTTTTTTGTCTTTATTCATTTACGAAACTATCCACCATTCATTTTTTTTACCATACTCAAATAGGGTAATCTTCTAATTTTACAGAATTAAAAAAACCCAAAAAAAAGGCATTTGGCTAAAAAGAGAGGCTGAAAATCAGTTACCTAATAGTTTCCATGCATGAACACCTAACAAGCAAATATGCTGCACCTAACAACCAATTACCTTATGCTATCTCCTTAAACAGGAGACAGCCCAGAAAACTAGACTGATTCTCTACTATATTGTGAAGAAATTAATTCTCGTCATAATCAATTCACGTCCTACGATAGTGCCCGAAGAACAATGAATTCAGAATTCTCCTCAAGTCTGTGAAAAATGATAAAAGATGATAACTCACCACATGCCAAAAGTACAACATTTTGAAATTAGATATGTAGTCAACCATTAATCAAACAAAAAATGTCAGAATGAGATCCGAAGAACAATGAATTCAGAATTCTCCTCAAGTCTTTGAAAAATGATAAAAGATGATAACTCACCACATGCCAAAGTACAACATTTTGAAATTAGATATGTAGTCAACCATTAATCAAACAAAAAATGTCAGAATGAGATCCGACTCAGATCCAACCGATAATTTACCATGGAAAGTAATATTAACCATTAATCAAACAAAAAATGCTAGAATCAGGTCCGATCTATAATGTACAAATGAAAGTACTATTAACATATGACCAGCCCGTGAACGTTTTTCTACCACAGTAGAAAATGGAGCAAGAAACAGAGTACAACTAATATACAACGGCATGTCTTTCGGCATAAGAAGCACGTTCCTCATGCCATCAGCACAATTTCACCACGTGAACCTGCCAAAAAAAGAGGAGGCTATTATGTATCAGAAGACACGAAAAAGAAAGAGGAGAAAAGCCGACACAGAGACCATTTTTGCCATTACATTTCTCAAAGATCTCTTTTGCCAACTGTAGAAGTGAATCTGCGTCTTCCGCCATCTTTGAAATCCTCTCTGCCTCCTTAACGGCTTCGGCTGCTACGAAAGACTTGTTTTCGGCTTCTGCAACCTTGTAGGCGGCAGCCACTGCTGCTTCTTCCACTGTATCTCCAAGATAACTGGCAGTCTGGGACTTCGGGATGGGTATCACTGTTTTCACAACAAGTGGTACATCCTTCTTTATCTTGTAGCAGTTTTGGATCTGCATTTTGATGATAAGGCAATCGAAAGGAGCCACCATTATAATCCAAGGTCTTATAAGGGCATGTTGGGGAAATGTTGTATATGAATTGCATACATATACGTATATTCTACAGATTCTCATAAAACTAAAATATAATCTGTCAAATTAGGTTACAAAAATATGTTAATATATCTAGGCATAGTCCAACATGTGTCCAGAATGTGTCGTGTTGTGTTCAATGTTTTAAAGGCGTCGGTCAGGCTCGCCTCTGAAAACACTGGTTGTGTTTGTATCCAATACAACACACAAAGGTAAGGTTGTTAGTTGTGCCCATGCTTCTTAGATTCTAATTTCAAACCAAACATTGTGATAGCCGGGACACATCTAGTCCACTAATTAATGGCACAATAATATAGTTACGCATTTTCCACAAGTAGAAAAAGCAGCAACCACCACTGGTTTATACCCAAAAACCTCGGGAGGTTTTCCCAGAGGTAAGGTTGAAGGATTCATGGGCCACCTTATGAACTTACATCAACAGACAACTTTATTGTAGTGGGCCGGGTTGACACCAGGTATGGACTGTAGCCTGGGTAAGACCCAGTTACCAGGCGAGCCCAATGGGCTGGGCCTTGCGTAACCAGCCTGCTTGGCGGCTGGTGCCATATGGGCTGGGCTGAGTCAGGACCCGACAAAAGAGATCCGACTGACATGGCCATGCCCGTTTCACATGGCCTCCAAGTGTCAAGGTCGTGACACGTGGCAACCGACTTGGCGATTGGTGTGTCATGCATGACATCAGGGTAGCAATGGTTATTTCTGATGTCATGGGAGAACGTGCTCCGCACATGCTAGCTTGGAACTTGTTTGATTCGTGTATAAAAAGGTAATTTCAGGCGAAAACTACGGTACATGCTATCCTCTCTAAACAGTATTTTCAAATTATACTTCTGGTTCGTTCGGACTATTCGTTGCTTTTGCAGTACTAGAAGAATTCAGAAAAGCCCACGGATCCAAGTACGGGTCAGACGACCTCGGTTAAATGACTCCACAATTATCATGATAGTGTTACTATTTACTAGAAGTCTAGAAACAGAAAGTAAAAACAGAAAACAGCAGAGAGCTGCAAAACCACCATGATGCTATGCAGCCAGAAATCGAAGCGATGGAATTAGTTAACCACATGAAAAATTTCCTCCTACGGGGAGAAAATGCCAGGTTTGCAACACTAACAAGGCACTATCACAAGTTGATTAACAGCTTCCTCAACTGAGAAACATTAAAATCAAAAGCAAGCAATCTACTCACCTTGTGCTTAAACAAAGCATACTTTGAAATTCAAAAAGTAGTCGGTTGACAAATATACGGAGTAGACTAACGTAAGAAAAAAGAGTTAACGAGTCACCTTTTCAAGTTTGCCTTGTCCAAGAAGCCTTCTTAGTCTAGAACTTAACAGCCTCCTAAAGTTTTGGGGCACCTCAATCCTTTGCTGCATAAGTGATAAAACAATAAGCTCGTACTATGAACTGGAAAATCATAGCAATTGAAGAAATAGTAGCAGAAAGAAGTAATATGAATTGTCGGAGATCAGTAGCACAGCTTAAAGTAACTACGTTCTTACATACACTAATATGAACAAAGACCACTTACCACATGAATTTCAGTACACCATGTAGTGTCAAAAATAAAACAACTAAAACTGACCAAATAATACAAAATGCACTAACATAATACAAACGTTTGCCACACAAGATGCCACTTTGATAACTCGAAGCTCAACAACTCTGGATATTGCCAGAGATGAACCAATGATAGAATGGCATTAAGGTTGACAGAAAAAGCAAGCTTGACAATAATCTCCAGAACCAACAATAAGTAAGCTTGATAGATTTTGGTCAGCGCAGTACAAGTCACATCTCAGTCTTATTTTGAGTCAACACATTCTCATATGTACACTAAATTAGCCAGCATCCGTTAAGATGCAACACATATTGATACGCCTTTCCTTTCCCTATTCACATAGAAGAAAATATTTGCAAAAAAGAACCACCAAGAACAAACGAAACAAAAACCACAAAAGACCCATTCAAGTGTAAGCAACATGTCCTTTCCCAGAAATTCCTCCAAGTGCAAGGTACGTAATTTGGCAAGAAGAATTATTTCTCGGTCAAACCTGACAAATTCAGATACCAGAAAACTGAAAAAAAAAAATGAGCTGACCCTACCGTATTTAAGCCTACTTCAAAGTAGAGACCAAGTAATGATATAGAGACTAGAAAGCCATAGAAAGCCACAGCAATTCCAGTGTCTTCAATCACTGCAGTTTCCTATATAATTATTTGGTTGTTTGCCCAATATAGGGAATACAAACACCAAACATATCAAGCTCAACTTGAATTACTTTTGACGTAGGTTAGACCCTTCCTTATTTCCCATAACGTCTAGCAGAGATTCTGGTGTTGGTGGAGCAAAACATTCAGTTCTAAGCTTGCTGGATACAATACACTCGTGGCATATCTAAAAAAATGAAGCAACTTAAAGTAACACTGTTCAAACTTCCAACAAAAAGTCAGTATCTGCCAACTTTAATTTTATTTGCTGCAAAAAATAGTAAGCTTCAATAGGTGTTAGAAAGGGCCTAGTTGATCCAATTGAGATTAAAGCTACAAGTTGCGAGTTAGCTTTGTCGCGGTGGTTTTATTCAAGGTCAGATACCACTTCCTTTTATGTCGTACATCTCCTATTGCCATATCATACATATAATTTCAGCATTTGAATATTTATGAAGTGATTTTTTCAAAAACTGGGTTATAAGCTAGCTTCTACTACGTAACTCAATGAACAAAGAAGCATAGAAAGCTAATAAATATGAATCAATACTTCAATCTGACCTCAATAAAACTAACTATAGCACTGGTATCAGATCCATTTGGGTCCTTCAGGGCCGAAAGTGCTTCATATATCATGGCATCATACCTGAGATACAGCAATAATGTCAACCATTATCATAAATGTACAAAGAATAAAGAGAAAAATAGGGAAGAACAAAGGAACCAAATAAAATAGTAATAATTGATCATAGTGGAAAGTGAGAAATATGAAATGCATGCACTCTACTGCAACCAGTAATACTTCAAGACCCAGCTCAACGTCCTTTTCAAACAAGGCATCTCAAAAGTTAGTTACAGAAGAAGATCAACACAACAAAGCCTTCTTACTTATGAGGCAATGATGTTTTGCATTTTTTGTCTATCCCAACAATCTGAACATAACACTGTTTCTCACTGGCGCTATTGCTAGTTATATGCTCAATCTATGACCTAGTATCTCATTCACTTGGATTATTTCTTTTCAAAATGTCAGCTTAATATCATCAAACCTAGCCTATTTTACCCTGAAACAACCCAGAAACTGTCATGCAGACCTTTTTTCTCAACAAATTGAAAATCCTGAATTCCATATCTAAGCTCATCCAAAAAGTGATTATCAAAAGCATTGCTAAGTTAACTGTAAATTTCTATGCGATGCAAATAACTGCCAGCCAAGACCAGTGGCGGAGCTAAGAAACCAATTTTTTCTTTTTTAAAGTTTTGTTTTGTACCATTCTTACATTCAACACATGAACTCATAATATACATATTTTCAGTGAATTATAATTTATGGATGCAATCTAAATCTATATGTTTTATTCTTAACTTATCACCATGTCATGAGTAATTATTAAATGGTCTTGAAACACCATCACATAGTGTGCTAACACCTTCTATCACTACACATTCATGTGGGGTTCATATATTTAATACCATACCCTATATGATTATATGGTGGTGCAGGGTTGGGGATCCATGTGACGGTATCGAGATCACCTAATAATTTTTTTCATGTCACACACAGTCACAGATTTTTATTCTATTTTTTTTCGTTGTTTTTAGCTGTTGTAGCACATTTGCAGCCTTATGGGAAAAAATCAATTAGAGAAAGTGAATGTGACCATTAATAATTGATTTATTCAATGCCACCCCCGAATTTCATTCCTAGCTCCACCCCTGGCCAAGACAATATCCTGCCACTGGGCCACATATCTGCATCAGTCAAACAATGAAAATGCATAATTGCACTTCCAAACGCTTATCATAGAACCTACATAGACCGTCTAATCACATCTTATTTAAAGCTTCATTCAAACATATAACTCTCTACGTTTAGTTTCTTACAGAACCAACACCACGTGCCATGTAATTTCACCATGGGGGCATAGTGCGGAATTAAGTAAGAACTTGGCTCCATGATCATTTTCTGGCAAAATGTTAAAGAAAATTGCTAACTAATCACAATACCGCCTGTAACACATTGAGGACTGACCATATAAGATAAAACACCACACCTCTAGTGTTGACAAGTTGACACACAAACCTAGGCTTCAGAGTAACCATTTGGACTTCCTTATGTTGGACTTCTAGACACAGCACTCCTGCTCTTACTTTCTCATTCTTTGACACTAAGCAAAATATCTTTCACCCATTTAAAAAAATTGGAGTTGATTAAAATATAGACATAATGAGCGAACATCATGAAAGAGACAACATAATTATCAAAGACAACGCTTACAGAAAAGAAAAGGTTGCCTACTTTGATGCATTTTTCCCATCTAATAAGCATTTTGAATCCTCCATGATTGCATCTGTTGATGCATCATTTGCAACTGGAGTGGTGGATACAGAAGTCTGTGCATTGGGCAATGGAGTAGTGGGAGCATCTGGGTTGGCCTTTGCTTTTGATGTCCGTGATTTTTCCCTAGGACCTTGGCCCGTGACACTAACACTCATATTTCTCCATTTGTCCTGTGAAGGAAAAACATTAGCTACTATGTCCACTATATATATTTGTCAAATTCAAGGAAATTTATCCCAAAAAAAAAAAAATTGTCTCATGCAGTCTGTGGATAACTGCATTTCATTTTTTTAGTTTGCTGTTATCATTGCTATCGTAAAAAACAACCATTAGATTAATCATTTAAGACAAGAAGGAAGTCACTGCACAAAGATGATCAGAGGAACACTAACGGCATACACAAAATGTCCACAACTAAAGCAAACGTAACCATAGAGGCATCCGCGGGCTTAACTGATCAGTCTAAAGCACACACATCTGATTAATATTGCTTAAAAGCGATGACCCAGCTGAAAAAGTAGATGGACCCAAAACACCTCCCATCTCCCGGGGAACGAGGGCAAACCAGAGGAAATGTAAAGAAGCATGCATCTGGGGAATAAACGAGAGAGAGAGAGGGGGGGGGGGGGGGGGGGGGTTTGATGGATGGGTGGAGATTTCTTTAGATTGCTACATCCGTACCCAAAATTATCCACTCAGGCTCTCACGTGCCACCATAGGATCTCACACGTCACCGGAAAAACACAATTATGGTTTCAGTTACCTCTACTAAGGGAACCAACCAAATTGAAGCCATGGTTCTTTTCTCAAGATGGCATACTTAAATATCTCACTCAGGTGACCGCTCCCTTGCCCTCCATTTGAAAGGGTCACATCTGAAGGACATAATGTCAAAGACGTGTTATCTAATGCATCTACTTGTAGGAAATAAAATGTCTAGTTCATATAGTATGCTTCATAGGCACCATCACCTGATTTCAAGTTTCAGAAACCCACATGTGTATCTTTTCTTTATCACTCAATACTCTTGTTTGAACTTAGTTGATCAACCTTTGATTCAATCAATCTACAGCAACTTTCTTAACAGTTCCGGGAAACTACATAGGTTAATGTTTTGACTCTTCAGGGTTGACAAGCATTTTGGAACATTTATTGGGAAGATAGAGACACAAAACCGGATAGAGGGATATTCAGCCGTCTCAAGCACCAGCGTGGCATGTGCACATGGTGCTCCCGACCTATGAGAGTATGCTTAACCAAATTAGATCATGTGTATCTCCCACCCACCCGATCAATGTGGGTCAAGTCGGCTCCACTAGTCCTATGATTGCTATCTGCCTATCTCATTGGTTAGAAGCACTATTTCGACATTCTTAGTGGGTGCTCAACAGGGGGTTTGGAGATGTTGTAGTGCAACAAAAAGTAATTTTAACTCTATTTAAAGCTGTTTAAAATTTAATTAGGTTTATATTAGTTCAAAAAACCTATAAACAGCGTTAAATGTGAACAAAACCACATGTTTTGCCACGCTACAGCATCCCCAAATCCCAGGAGTATTACAAAAATAAGACGTCACCCGGAAACCAGTTGATTCCCCAATTCACATTCACTAATTTCCCCTAACATAATAGCTGCCATTATCACCAGAACCACGTAAATATATCTTTTGTGATACTCACTCGCGAATTCATGTCCATGAATATTGTTTGTGTACGTCTTTATTTATATTTTCGATAAGTATATGTTATTCGATTTGTATATATATGGGGAGAGGGAAAAGCAGCAACCTTGAGATCAATGTTGGAGCGAGAGTAGAGAAAGTGGTTGAATTCCGGATCTTTCTGAATATTCTTCCACTTTCCAGTGCCGTGCTTTGCGACTCCCGCACGCAGTGCTTCTTCTTCTTCCGACGTCCATTTCTGCTTCGGATTCCCCATATCTCTCTCTTCTCTCGCGAATCGTTAAACCCTCCTTAATTTTATTCGTCTTCGATCCTTTGATCGCTAGGGTTTTTTGAAAGTTAGCTTCCAGTAAGAATTTCAGGAAGCAGAATAAAATCAAGCTGTTTAATAAGCCCAATACGGCGACGTCTAGAACACTAATTACATCCGTACAAATCTATCTGCCTATACGTATATTTCGGTATATTTACTCTAAAGCTATCAATCTCGTACCAGTTATTAGTACGGTACCATATTAGTATTAGTGTGTTTCGGCATGTATTTTTTTATTTATTATTGAAAAATTATGTATATTTTTCAAATAATATTTTTTAATAAAAAATAAAAATTATATTAGACATATAAAATAAAATCTCATAACTTAAAAATAAATCACCAAATATAATTTTGAGATGTAATTACGTTTTTAGTCTCAATTTTATGTGTAATTAAAAAAATTGTGTATCGATTGACTGATCCTATACAGGTTGGACTATCTAGCAAAATTGAGTAAGTTTTTCGTTGCGGTATGCATGTGAGGTTAACTATACTGTCGCTCTTCCAATATGTTACGTATTGACAGTATGATACAATATCGATAACTAGGATTTGTCTCGGATCTCTTTAATGAAATCAACTATAAGATAAGGAGAACGACAAAAAAATATCTTCTTTTATAATCACTATAGCAACTCATTTTCTTTTTTTACTTGAGTCATCTTATGTGCGTGTTTGCTCGAGATTCATGGCCAGAGCCTACATAACGGATTACAAAATAAATTAAAAACACTCAAAGGAAAATTGCACTAGTCACTAATATTTTTCTTCACTCCGCGTTTGTTTTTCACTCGATACAATTTTTTTTTTTCCCCAAATAACTCCTCATGTTCAAAGTTTATTTCTTAACAAAAATTTTAAATTTAATTTTAAATCGTAAATCGACACGAGTTTGTAGATGACAAGGAATTCTCGTACTTTCATATATAATACGACTCCAACGCTTATGAAGAGAGAAAATTACCTTTCGGTCCATTGACGGGGGCCTCAATAAACTCCTACCAATATGCAAACACACATACATATATATATATATATATATATATATATATATATATGACAAACAATATCTGTTATGTAATTGATTGGATAGTGAGGTTTACTTTAAAAAAATCTAAGTATTTTAGAGATTGACTTTGATTAATTAAAAAATAAAAAGTGTTGATTTGATTTAATAATCAAATATTTTAAATAATGCTTACTTATTTTAACCTCTAATAACGGGGAAGGCAATTCTCCATCCACTCTTTATAATAGGTGAATATTTTTGCATACACATCGATATATTCTTTTTCTATACTTTCTGCATCCTTTTTGTAATGAAATCATACCAAACGGTACTCGACTTCTTTTTTGTCATGAAATCATATCAAACGGTACTCAACTTGAAGGACGTAAAATTTAATAAAAATTGATTGAGTTTTTTTGAACTAATTAAATTAAAAATTAGTAGCTTGGCAAAAGGGAACACTTGTGCACGTGTTAGTTGCCGAGATGGATAGCGATTTAGCTGACCTAAAAAATGTGGTTAGCAGGATTAGCCAACCTGATCAGAAATTCGGTTAATAAAATTGAGTTAAAAATAAAATAGAATCTCGATTATCTCGAGAACCGTTCAAATCACACATTGATATATTTTCTTCTATACTTTTTGCATCATTTCTGTAACAAAATCATATCAAGCGGTACTCGATCTAACAAAATCATTTCTGTAACATATATATACACACACACACATATACATATACATATATATTGGTTTGAAGAATCAGAATATTCAACTCCCCTAGGGTCGAATTTCACCCCATCCAAACGATTTGCTTGAGATATGGACAGCATTACAAGATACATATACATAAGCATAAAGAGAGGGAAGAAATGGTCCACTCTGTTTTCCATAAGATGCTTGCTCCAATACCCATTTGAGTTGCATTAAAGGGACAAAAAGGACTTTTTTGAAAAGATTACTAGAAGGATAGATATAGATTTTTGTTTTATTTTTTTGCGAAGGGGTCTAGGAGGCAGCGCCCGCGATAGGAGTTCGGGGACAAAACAGCAGTTTCGAAATCTAGATCAAAGTATTATGATAAGTAGTGATCGATGTAAATTCGAAGTTATAAAGATGAGCTATGTACAATCGGTTTTTGAGTCTCCCGAGTATGGTTAAGACTAATAAGTGAAGGAAAAAAAAATAACGAAAAGAAGAAGGTTGATAGAAAAAAAGAGAGGAAGGGTGTCGTCTTCTAAAGAAAAGAAAAAAACGAAGGTGTACACACACAGGCGCATATACATACACACACACATATATAGAAAGAAAGTCGTTTGATCCGGCAAACTAGAGAAGAACGATTAGAGTTATATTCTATCCTTTTTACAATGCCCCAGATAAAATGCTTCGTTTTAGATCAATTCTTCGCTGCAATCGCTTTGATCCATCCCCTCGGTGAAAAATCGTAATATGCCCTAGGGAATTCCTACCACTAGGTTTTCATGTACTCAAAGTGAATTGTCTCCCCTCTTGCTACTCTTCTTCATTCCATACATACTAAAACGGTTATGAGTGTAGTGAATCAGAATGCCTAGTCATTCTCGTTACCCAATTGTGCAAAAGGCTTCAGAAAGATCTTTAAAGGATCTATGACTGACGTCAATACCGCGATTATGACGTCAGTGACGTCAGTCGAGATGCATATTTAGGACGAGTTTGATAACATGCTTAGGTCAGTAAAAGGAATGCCACATAATCCTAAAAAGTATGCTTTAAATGAAAAGTACAAATACTCTTGTAGTACTTATTTCTCTTCAATTTGAGGTCTAACTTAAGCATCAGAGTATTTTCTTGCTAATATCGGCCAAATAACACTAACGAGTTGTCTCTGTAGCAAGCTAATAGGATCAGGGGCGGATCAAGGAGGAAAGATCATATCGCATGGATCACAAATCTAGCAACCCCATAATAAACATACCCAATTGCATGATTAGGAAACTGTGTAAAATTTGTTGCATTCTTTGTTGTATGATTGTTTACGTGTTTGGACGAGAAGCATCCGAGCTCATTCCCTTCGCTGGAGATGTAATCTCTCACTAGATCAAAGATTACGTAGGAGTGACACAACAACCTTTAATCACAAGGCTCAAAGATAAAAACAAATCATATTGGGTTGTGACTTGGCCCTCAATGATTAAAACTTTTTTGTTCTTAATCAAATACGTGTCAATAGTCTCTTGATAATGAGATCGTATCTCTCTCTTTTTGCTTTAAGTATAAATTCCAATCCGTATGTGAAGGCTTTTTTGGGTATGCAATCAAAAGTTTTATTCCAATCACTTGTCAACTGTTAGCGGTAATTGAGTGGTAAGGAGAGCCTGCTGCACGGCACAACATCATTTTGGCGTAAAAAATATTATCCGAACATTGTCTTAGTTGTCAGAATAGTATTTTGTGTATCAAAACGATGTTATTTTAGTGCACAACACGGCCCTCAAATCCGCAGTTGAGTTCCCAATTGTCCTACTCTGTCTATGCTAGTCGGGCTCTTGTGTAGTCGATGAGTTAGTAGTAGCTCTGCTCCCAAACCATACGTGAGTTGTCTCGTATATCTCTTTCTAAGAACTTGAACCCCCTTCTCTTTAAATAAAAAAAAATGCATTAATTTACAAGAGAAAAAAATACTTTTCCAAAAAGCCAACCCCCTCCCCCCATCGGGAAAGGGGCTCGAGTAGAAGAAGAGATTATTGAACAGAAGGCCATGATTGGGAGTCTAGAGAGAGCATTATAATAAATTACTATGAATCATTCAAAAGGGATAGGCGATGGGTTTATGACAAGTGGGCATGAACAGTAACCAAACAAACCAATTAGATCATTCGGTCACTTCACTGATCTAATAATCAAGTTTGGCAATTCGATGTAATACTACTCTTCAACCTCCAACTTACGTATCGATACTTCACATGAGTAAGGAGCAACGGTGGAACTAGAATTCAAATTGAGGGGTGGCATCTATTCGAACTGCCACTTGTATTATTATAATCAGATTTGTCCCGTATTTTTTTGGTTAAATAAGAGCTTAGTCTAACTCTCATGTGATCTTTAAATAAAATCTACTCAAATACTTTTTGTATGAATCAAGCCGTTTATTTTCTTAAATTGCTATTTTAACATCATTAGTAAGATAAATCAAGATGGGAAAGATCCGATGCAATTGACATCGACCTCCTGTGCATTGACTTTTCATTCTCGATTGTTTACTTTAATTGATAGAAATAAATACTTAGGCTTGGAATGAACAATAATAATAATAATAATTGGCCTTGTTTCATAAACGACAACAGATCATATAAGTCTTACCGATCTTGATTCCCCTTTCTAGCATCAATGGAGAATCTCCTGTTTTAAAGGAAATGACCTCCACGCATTGTTGGTTCTTCTTCTTTCACCAATTCCATTATAGCAATTGTGAATGGTATGGCAGTTAAGAATGGATATTTATAACAGGAGTTGTCCTGGTGATCAACACTCGGGACGTTGGGGTTTACTCTCTTCTAAGATCTCAGGTTCAAACCTTCTTAGGTGCACTATCAACTCTTATGGATCAGTCCCCCCAGCTAGTATACAGTATAACTAGTTCTTCAAAGATTAGTCGATATATACATTAGTTGATTCCAGCACTCTTATCAAAACTTGGTTGGA
>JABCMJ010015921.1:0-16235 GCA_014822125.1 Arbutus unedo
ACAGGGATGGCTACAGACAATTGGAATACATGTAACTGTGGTAAATTTAGATTCAAGAACATAATACATTTAGACATCAGATTATGATTGTTGGTTGAATATTTAGACATCAGAACAGATGTCTTTAAGAGTTAATTTACACTATTTTGACTTCCCTGCCTCAAAAGACATAGAATGTGTTTTTTATTTTTTATGTTGAGACTATTCCTTGTTTATTCTACTTCAATTTCTTAAAATTTTACTTAAACCAATTGTAGTTGTCTGGAATCATCAGGATTGTTTTTAGTCTTCTTAGGAATGATTTCTGATTGGATTAGTTTAATATGGTCTTTTTGTGGAGTCATATTGTCTACAAAAATTGTGTGAAGAACTGCAAACCTTTCCTCAATGGTAGATTTGACTATCAAAAATTAAATGTTAAGATTTGTGAAGCTGTATGAAGGTTTCGAACATGGTATACTTTCGTCATTGCAACAGAAGTTATTGAATGTTGTATAGCTCAAGTCCTATAACGTTTTTAAATACATGAAAACCTACGTTAAACACAAATTTATTATCTTGCTTAAACCCTATCTGAGTTTGTTATGGTCAAATTAGATTTGCATGTAAAGAATTAATCGTAAATTTTCCGTTGATATTTTGATATTTGAAAAAGTTCATAACAAATTTACTATGTTCTACAGGAAACCAAGGCAAGTTCATAACAAATTTATCATATTCATCATGGTAAAATTTACCATCGTGAAATTCTTAGTGAATTATGTTTTCGTCGCAGTAAATTTAGACATGCCGAGCAAATTCACCATCTTCTTATCAAATTTATCATCTTAATATCATATTCGTCAAAATTATCAGTGTAATGAGAATTTATCAATGAATCTAAACAAAATTTCTACTTTCTACAAATTTATCATGAAAAATTTAAAGGCAAAATATACCATGAAAATACTAATAGCTAGGATTTTTTTCCTTATTCGAACATATTTTTGTATAAAATATTCAAGTGTTCAACCACTATCACCCTAAATGGATGCCAAAAAGATAGAATAAAAGTAACACAAATGATACTCACTGCATAACAAGAATTGTTTTCGAAAAAATCATGAGAGAGAGAGAGAGAGAGAGAGAGAGATTCTGTTGTACTAATTTGTTAAGCTCATTCTTTTATGTAGGTTTACTAATTCGTTGAACCTGTTGCCTAAGATGAGTTAATTAAAATTCGACCTCAACTCATTTAATTTGACCTAAACGCATTCCAACGGTAACAAAACAGTCATTCCTCAACCTCATCAATAATAATAAACCCTTTGTGGTTGCGGAAATCTACCTTGACCATATTTTGTATAGTTTTAAAATTTATTTATAATACAATAAACGAAAGTTGAAAAAGACGTAATACTTTTTTGTTTAAAACTCAAAGTCAAGAGTAATGAAAAATGTTATAATCATATATGTATTTATTTGCAATAAGTTGTAGATCATATATATATATATATATATATATATATATACACTAGCGGCCGGTGTCCATGCAAATGCGTGGACGCGTAGATTTTAACGAAAGTACGTGTTTAGTGACTCGTAGGGTTGAATTAACAACATAAGTTTAACAAATGAGGGAGGAAATATGTAAGACTTTTTTTCATTTATGAAGAGAAAAAAATAAAATATCCAATTCACGGTATTAAAAATAAATATTGACAGAAAAAGCTTGTGACTTTACAATGTAGCAAATGAGATCATCAAAAACCCAAACTCCTGATATAGTATTTTACTCACAGAGAGGAAAAGCCGCTAAATACCCATTATAGCCCTACAATCCAAATGCCCAACTCTTACCTTTTATTTGCATCACTTGACAATTAATGTGCATATGATTTACCTAATCAAAATGGGGTAAAATACAAACTTAATTAACCAAAAGTTAAAAAAAATTGAAAAAAGTAAAAATTCACCTTTAGTAGTGGGAGCAACGGCAACGAACTCCGTCAACTCTTGTGCAGTCTTGTTGTTCTAATTTTACAGCGAGCAACGACATTACGATATTTGAAGGCTTTAAAACTCCAAAAAATAAAAAATAGAACCGTGACATCCAAGTAAGGAAACAATTAAGAAGGGGAAGGAAAAATGAAGTCAGAAAGCAAAAAAAAAAACAATATAATAGATCTATAAAATTTCATAATCGATTGAGACTTTCAAGTTGTTCAAATGGAAGAAACATGACATTGAGATACCAATTTACAATTTGTTGTGGGATAACAACAATTCACACAAAAAGGTGATTTTTCTCTGTTTCGCCTTGGCCTCGGGAGAGTTCGATATAGGTCTTCCGAATTATTAATTGACAAAAGAATAGACCAACTAACTGCAATGCATGAATCTGCAAACTTCCTTTTCCTCTATATATATCGAACTCTCCTCCACGTGAATCTAAAACAAAATACATTAGAAAACCACCTTTAAAGCCTCTCAAGTATAGCAGTTTGCTTTTAGTAATGTGAGCAGTTTTTTTTAGTAATGTGAACTATTTTTTTAACTATTTTTTAACGAAAATATCCTTACAATTATTAAGATGAAAGTAGGTACGACTTTATGGGAAATTAAAAGTGAGCCAGCTTTAAAAAAGTGTTCACACCGAAAAAGGTGAATTTGGTGGAACTGTAGTGCACTTTTTTTTAGTGTGCGCGTAGTGTGGACAAAATGACATAATTTTGTCCGTTTTGTTTTCAAAATTACATCGTTTTGTCTTATCACGTGAATTGTTATCAAAATACATGGATAAAATTCACGTTTTATCTCCATGTATTTTGATAACAATTCACGCGATAAGGCAAAATGATGTAATTTTGAGAATAAAGCAGACAAAACTATGTTGCTTTGCCCGCACTACACGTGAACTATAGCCTCCCTAAATCCAAAAAAGGTGTTCACTTATATATATACTAGCAGCCGGTGCCTGCACAATGTGTGGGTGGGTAGGCCTGGACGAAAGTACACACTTAGTGCCTCGTGGGGTTAAGGTGACGATACAAGTTTAGAGGAAAGGGAAAAAAAAAGTATTATTCAAGAAATTGAGAAGTTTGAATTCAGTCTTAATACACAAATAGGTATTTACAAAATAAAGAGGAATATATAAAAAGAAACCGAAATTTGGAAGAATAAAGAGTATTATTCAGGAAATTGACTTCACATACAACATACAATGGAAGAATGTAAATCCCAAATTTGGGTATGTGCTTTGTAATTTGTTAATCATGCCACAACTTTGTAAAACACAAAAAAGTAAGGATAACAGTGAACATGATCACACGGAGAGAGAGAGAGAGAGAGAGAGAGAGAGAGAGAGAGAGAGAGAGAGAGGTAACGTGGGCCAATTAAACTAAGGAATAATTCAGAAGGGTAGAAAGTAACTTTAATGTTGCAGATTGGGGAAGGGAAGAAGCTCTGCAATTGTAATTTGTCTCGGATTAGTATTTTCTTGAAACTCAGAAAGAGGTAACTGCTATGGGTGCAGTTGTGGGTTTGCAGCTGATTTTGTGCGTTGGGTTACTATTTTGCCCCTTGAAGTTATTATAGATGAGTATTCCAGTTCATGGCATTTTTGGAAATCACAAATATAAGTCAGCTTTATTTTTTGGTTCACACCAACTTGGGTGTTGGCTTTATAGTATAGTATATAGTATAGTGTGTGTGTGTGTGTGTAGACATAGATAAATAGATAAAGTTATTGGAGTAAAAATAAATATGATAAGTTTTTTGAATTTAAATTCAAAAAAAGATTTCATATTATATTTATTGTTGTGAGCTAATATGTATTACTAAAAACCTTTGACGACAAACTAACAAATTTCTACCGCTTGTTGCGCCTGAAGGCCTTCTCACGAAAATACTTCCTGTAATAATATATAGTATAGATATGTTAAGTTATGTAAAGTCAGGACAAAAATATAACTTGCAAATCTTGACGGAATTAATGAAAATCTACGCTACATGCGCAAATAGAATCCTGATTTAAATTTATTTTTTTGGTTATGTCTAATTCTCAATTTTGATTATGATTGGGAGGAAATTACGCTTAGTTCTGTTTCTATAAGTTATTTCTTACGAATTATTGTATAAAAATTATAATAAAGCCCAAAATTTTCTGAGAGAGTATTTTTTAACAATATATTGCAAAATAATTATTTTTATTTTTTAATAGGTGCATCAAAATGTGAGAAATATTTTTATGGTCCTTAAAGGTGCAATAACAAACTCACCACCATCCCTTGAATTATATGGGTGACCTTGCAAATAAGCAAAGGGGTAACCAAAATAGACGTGTTTTTTTATTTGGTCTAAATTATTTATTATTTTAATTTTATTTAATCTTTTTGTATTTATTACGTATTTAAGATTTGTTGATTCGAGAAAAATAATTTAAAAAGTATAAAATTATGTAAAAATATTAAAAAATATTTACTAAAAACAAAAAATAAATTAAAATAAAACTTATTTTGACTTATTTTTTATTTTTTTAAATTTTTTAAATTTTTAGATATAATTTTATATTTTTAAAAAAAAATTATCGAGAGAACCAACAATCAAACTTGATATAATAAAAAAATTAAATAAAAAAAAAGGATAATAGTTCAATAAATACAAGAGTTCAAATGGATTAAAATAGACATTCGCCTACTTTTTGGTAGAGCAACAAACCAAAAAGGAGAAGTGATATTCACGTGTGGTCCCATGATGTATTGCAACTACTTTCTTGAATTTGAAGAAGAAATGATATTCACACATTCTTTTTGTCTATTTATATTTTTTTTCTCTCTTATATTAAAATATATTTTTATTTAAACACATAAAAAGATATTTCAGTCAATTTATATAATAAAAAAAAAAATGAGCAAAAAGAGTGTCTGAATATGAAATCCCATTTGAAATTATAACCATACATTCATTTGCTGAAGATTTGTTGGTTGATTTTAAGCCACAGGCAACTCCCTCGCCCTTTCAACTCTCTATCCATTCAACACTATATGTGCACTGAACTACATATACGACAGTTTGAGTTTATGAACTTGGAAGAACACCAAAACCTTTGATCTACTGTGAAAATAAGGTGCAATGGAGGCTCTCACAGCCTCCTCGTTTTCTTCACTTCAATTCGCAACGATCCCACCAAGACTTTCCAGAACCCGATTTGAGAAACCCACCTTGAATTGTCTAATCAATCACCGACCCAATTCAACAGCTTTCTCATCAACCCACAATAAGAAATTAGAATCCAGGCTTTTTACTGCTACATCACCAACAGTTTCAACAGAATTCGCCGTCGACCCGCCTGAACAAGAACTTGAAACTGACAGCCAAGGGGAGAAGTTCGACTGGTATGCGCAGTGGTATCCTATTATGCCGGTCTGCGACCTTGACAAGAGGGTCCCACATGCAAAGAAAGTGATGGGCCTTGATGTGGTGGTCTGGTGGGATAGAAATCAGAATGAATGGCAAGTATTTGATGATATGTGCCCTCATAGGTTGGCTCCATTGTCTGAAGGAAGGATTGATCAATTGGGCCGGTTGCAATGTGTGTACCATGGTTGGTGTTTCAATGGCTCTGGTGATTGTAAATTTATTCCTCAGGCACCCCCAGAAGGTCCTCCGGTAAGAATTCGACCATTTAACACGCTGCTATTTTCAATTCCTTAACCTATTTTTGGCAAGCATTGTACATTTCATGGGCTGGTTATTATAGTATATCTCTGTATGAACTTCTGCTGTGCATGTGATGGAAATCCATTCTCTCCCTCCTTCCTTCCTCGATGGTGTTATTTGACTCTTATCTGTATCATGTTTACTATCCTATCTTTGAGGCATGAGCCATGAGGGGTTCCAAGCAAGAGAAGAAGAGGGTTGTGGTTTCTTTGAAAAAAAAAAAGTTTGAAATTTAGAATGAGAATAGTAAAAGTCGAATTTCTTAAACGAAAAGACGCGCTCGTCATCGCCAACCACCTGAATGGGGCCATGATCTAGGATTCGAGGGCCTGTGGTCTGTGTTGGTTTGGATTTGTGTTTGGGCTCTAGGGTCAAAATCCCTAAATGACAAATTGAGTTAGGCTTGAGTTTGATGGATCAAGTCTCTTGATCTGAGCTTGAGACTTTTGTTTTTGGCACAGAAAAGATAAGCTTGTGTTGGATCATCGGATAAAGCTTCTCAATTGAATTGCAAGCCTGGGATGTTCCCAACTGCTTGAGGATTTCAATTGCCACCTAAAGGCTGGTTGTTTCCATCCGTTCTTCATCAATTTTGCCTCTCCAACAGTGGAATTTGTCCTTTGCCTTGTGCCTATATAAGGCATGTTCTTCCACTTGGTTTAAGTACCTCAAGGAACAAAAGTTAAGAGTCCTCTCCTCTTGCAATCTTTTTGATTCTTCGAGTTTCTTTGGGTGAGAGAGTTACAGATACAGTTTAATTTGCCGAAACGGCTTCTAGAGGTGATTTCTAAAGCCGTATTGTATCCTCGAAACAAACGCCAGCCTAATCTCCTTCTAAAGTGTGGCCCCCAAGATTCCTTTTTCAAATTTTGAAATCGATTTCAAATTTCCCGCTTTTTTGCTTTTTCTATTTTACCGTATTCCATCGCTAAGGCGGCATATATGTACTAAGAAAATCTTGTGATACAACGGCCTCGATTTGTGTTTAATTGCTTTCGATTTCAATTTTTGAATTTAATTATTACTTAATTCCCCTTAATTTTGTTTACTAGGTTTACTCAGGCCTTTCTGAATTTTGGTAATTACTTTGCGCAATTGATTAATTGCTTTTTTATTCTCATTAATTATTCACCGGTCAACACCAACAAAAACTCCCACCATAAGCAAATCCTTACAAATTTTATATAAGAATATAAGCATGATAACCAGAATAATATGTTAAGGAAAAGAACAGAAAAATTAAGCAAATCCTTACAAATTTTATTCACTGGATTTGTGGAAGGAAAAGAACAGAAAAATGAAACCAGAAACATGCTTGGATTTTGGAGGGAAATGATATCTTACCTTTTCTTTTCTATTCACAATTCCAAGATCCAAAAATAGCCAAATTATGAGTTAATTATTTGGTCTAAGTATGCTACGCTCCTTCAATTTTTTCTTCTTAATGTTCTCAATATGTTAGCTTTAAATACATTATCTTTTGCTTTTAACCTTTATCGAATTAATATTACAAGAGTTCTATCAGGCTGTTACCCATAGCATTTTGGAAGAAGCCTTGGAATGTTGTGTTAGTGTGATCCAGCAAACACATTGTTGAAATGCTCATGATTATTGTAATCCTTGCATACGAGTTATTAGAAGATGAGAAACAATTATCCATCTCCGGTTCATCTTAAGATGTTGACATTTTTTTCAATTATAAACAGTATCTCTTCCCCAGTTTATTATCTCATTGCATTGGGTTCAGTTTACATTTTTCATGCCACTGTAGTCACTTACATATGCAGTCTGTTTTGATATTCCGAAAAATGTGCAGGTCCACACATTCAAAAAAGCATGTGTAGCTGTTTATCCCAGTACAGTGCAAAATGACATTGTTTGGTTTTGGCCAAACTCCGATCCTCAATACAAAAATATCCTCACAAAGAAGAAACCCCCGTACATTGCAGAATTGGATGATCCATCATATACTAAATTGTTTGGAAATAGAGATATTGCATACGGGTATGCAGAGATAAAGTCTACCATTTTTCCTATCTTTCTAGTCTTCAAGCAGAAGTTATGTATTACTGTTATTCATTTCCCCCTGCTGTTGATTGAATTGCTGGTAAATCAGGGCAAAAATGAACTTTTTAGAATATCTAGTAGAGAAAATCTTTCTTTCTAGTAGTTATTTTCACTGTTTAGGATTAATGCTGCATTATCAAGAAAAAATTCCCCAAAAGAAAAAGGAAAGGAAAACAAGATGTTAGCAGGAATCCTAGACATGTTTTCTTTTTTAATAATTTTTTTCCTTGTTGGCTTGAATCTCTGTGAAACTTTTGAGTTATATTGCGACACATATTTAAGGTTCTCTGCAATATATCCAATGCCCGTTGCGGTTTAGTTTTTCTACTTATATATACTGCTACGTTCTCAGGTATGAGGTTTTGATTGAAAATCTTATGGACCCTGCTCATGTTCCATATGCACATTATGGAATTATGCGAGTTCCAAAACGTAAAAACAGATAAGTACTCTAGATAGGTTAGTGTAAGTTTCAATTCACAATTTCTCATTGTTCATTCTTACATGTAGCTGAGAACTATTTTTATTTCACTGTGAAGGCCGATAGAGAAGGGGGCCGACCACTTGAATTAAGCGTAAAGAAATCCGACCTCAATGGTTTTATTGCAAGGCAGGAGTCCTCCTACACCAGATTTATTGCACCTTGTGTTTTTTCTGCTTTTGCCTCTCTTGCTGCGGATCAAAGTAATGGATCTGCATCTTCAGTTGGGACCAAAGAGGTTAACGAGCTAATCTGTTTCATTAAGTCAATTTGATAGTTTCGCGATGTTGCCTTTTTCTCCTCCTATGAGCAACTCAAGTCTTTTGTTCTTGGATTATCATTTTTCTTTCTTCTACTCGCCTCTGTCCCAAATTTTTTGTCCATTCTGAAATGTTGAACTTATAATGGGAACACAATCATTGCACGCCCCACTTTTGGACTATGCAAAAAGGTGCCTTCAATTCAAGTTCGTCTCTTCAATTCAGGAGAGTAGGGCAATAGGGAGTACCATAGAATTTTGTCCCTTGACCTTTTTAAACGGACAAACAAGTAGGGCAGAGGAAGTATTCCTTTCTTTTATGTATCTTGACTGTGGTTTGGTACACGAGCTAACAATCTTACCTATATTCAGGAGCCATCTCCAACTGTGGCACAACGAAAAAGTGTTCTAATTTTCATCTGCGTTCCAGTTAGCCCAGGCAATAGTAGATTGATTTGGGTTTTTCCGAGAAACTTTGGAGTTTGGATTGATCGAGTTGTTCCACGATGGATGTTTCATGTTGGCCAAAACTTAATATTAGATTCGGACCTTTATCTTCTACATCTGGAGGTAGGTTCTCTCATTTCCTGTATACTCTAAAGTTTGTTTTACCCCAGCAAAACTTGTTAATTTCATTTTTTTTTTCTTTTAGTCTGTGCAATGACAGATATGAAGTCTTGTATGATCATGATGACCGGACCCAAATCTAAGTTATCATAGTTACTTCTGATAAATATTAACTGGTTGGTTTTAATTTTTTGCTGAGATTACAACTGATCAACTCAACCTTGGTTACAAAACAGTTACATTCACTTGTGCGAATAATCAAAGAAACATTTTACTGCCTTAAACAGGCAACTTCTAACTCCTGTTTTCCATTTCAGGAACGAAAGATAATGGACATTGGTCCTTCCAATTGGCAGAAAGCTTGTTTTGTTCCAACCAAGTCGGATGCCCTTGTTGTTGGTTTTAGAAGGTGGCTAAACAAGTACGCAGGTGGTCAAGTTGATTGGGGAACCAAGTTCAGTGGAGCCCTTCCCCCTTCTCCACCAAGAGAACAACTACTGGACCGGTAACTTGCTACAGATTTGGCAAATATACTGTTTTGGTTTCTCTTGTCGTTCTCCCAACATACTTGTTTACCGAACAGGTTACATATATATTTGTTTTCACGATCATTTTCTTAATATGGAAAACCCCCCGCTTTCGCAATAAATACCAGAAAAATATTTTCAAATACTTGAAAATTGTTTTTCCCAGAAATGAATGTTTTTGTTTTTGAAAACACAGAAAATGAACACAAAGAAAATGTAAGTATTCTCAAACAGACCATGGGAGTATTTGATTCAAGACAAGTAACATTGCAACTTTACCAACTTAAAATGTTATCCACGGGAGCATTTGATTCATCACTAGTCCACTTTTTAATCAACGGAGGCCACTCTAACCTCAGGTTAGTATAAACTTAATGTTGTCATCTGTTATTTTTCATCAATGCCTTCTTGGAAATCCAATATAGATAATAAAGTTATGCGGTTGGAGATTGATAAATGTTGGTTGAAAATGTTGATTGAAAAATGTTAGTATGAACTTAATGTTGTCATCTGCTATACGAGATTTAACGAGTTTGATTTGGTTGAGAATGTCTACAATTTTGAGTTTCGTTCAAGGGTTGAGAAATTTACTGTAATTGGTTCAGGTATTGGTCCCATGTTGTGAATTGCAGCAGCTGCAGTGTTGCATATAAAGGTCTCAACGCGCTTGAGGTCGTGTTACAGGTCATTGCCTTTGCTTCTATTGGGATCGTTGCCGCTATTAAGAAGGAAGTATTGCCATCGGCTGCACGAAATGCTCTAGTTGCCATTGCAGTTCTGTGCTTTGTGGGATCAAAGTGGTTGTCTCGCTTTGTCTACAAAAATTTCCATTTCCATGACTATTACCACGGCCTTCGCTGAGACTCTCTTTCTCATTACATTAGTAAGTTTGGTACTGCAATATTAGTATATGTACACTTATGGCAAAAAAAATACCCTATTATAGTTTGTTTGAAAGCATGTTTAGGAAGTACAGATTAGCGAGTTCTTCTTGTTTAGTGAATTATACATAGGATATTGAAACATGACTGGATCTTATATTAGGATATTGAAGTCTTTGTTATTCAAGTTTGGTCCATGTTAGGGCTCTCTATTGTGAAGCCCGCAGGTCCGGTTTAGTGTTTACGGTAGAGAGCCCTGAACACTAAATATACGGAATAAGTACACTTATATTAATCAATAATACATGTTTTTCCTTGTTCTCTTCCTCCTGCTTGGTCACAATTTGAATAACAATTGCAAGTTGTAGAAAATCTGCATTATATTGCTTGCTACGAACAAACTCGGGGCACAACATTATAAATAAAACAGAATTGTGCTGTATTTTTTAAAAAATAAATAAAACAATTAAGTATATTTACTTTGTACTTATTTTGAATCAAGAAGCAATTAAGGATAAAATGGAGCCTACCCTTTTGGTAAATGTTGCTTATTTTGGTTACCCCCTTGCTTATGTGCAAGGCCACCCACAGAATTCATTCAAGGGACCAACGATGAAGGTAAGTATTGAACCTTTAAGGACCATAAAAATATTTCTCACATTTTGATGCACCTAATTAAAAAATAGAAATAATTATTGTGCAATTTATTGTTAATTCCAAAATATTGTCTCAGAAAATTTTGGACTATTATAACTTTTACACACAAATTCGTAAGAAAATAACTTATAGAAACATGACTGGATCAAATATTTCCTCTCACTCATAATCAAAATTGAGAATTAGACATAAAAAAAAAAAATCATGCATAAAATGGAGAATTAGGCATATTCAAGCATGCATAAAATTGAGACTAAGCTTAATTAAATGCATGGACAAACTTGAGAATTAGGCATAATCACAAACATGCATGCAGATCAATATGTTCAGAGACACGTACAAAATGCAGATCTATACTATATATTATTGGAGAACGATTTTTTGTGAAAGTCATTTTGAGAGCGACAAGTGGCAAAATTTTATTGGATTGTGATTAAAATTTTAAAGTAATACATGTCACTTTACACTTACAAAAAATATTGTATGAATATTTTTTAATTCAATTTCAAAAACTTACTATATTTTATTTATGTTACTTTTATTCCTATAACTTTTCGTATTTATCTAAATCTACATACGTAAATCTACATATAGCTACGTATTTATATATTTATTTTAGCAAGCATGATATATATTTTAAGAATTATATAGAGATTGGTTTTCAAAATAAAAGTACAAATAAATATACCTCTTACATAGAAAGAAATTTTAGTCCACAATTTCTTACAATGAAATAACTATATAATCATATGATTTTTTATTATCCCCAACTTTGACTTTAAAAAAGCTCGACTAGCTTCAAAGCCATGAAAGGCCAAAATCGTGGCCTATTCTAGCACAATGTCTTTGATGATATCGGGTGAGAGATCTAAAAATATTGAAAGTATCTTCTCTTTTTTTTTTCTTAACTTTATTTTACATTTTTATAAATACATTTTATAAAAAACAAATTTAAAAGTGATACGAATAACAGTCAAGATAAATTTCTATAATCACAAAGTGATTTCTCTTATGAAATGAGACTGTGAACTGACTTTAATTTCACCGCAAATATGTGTTTGGATCATATTGAGTGAGTTGATATTACATTTTAATCAACTCATTATATGTAGGTTGATATTATTTTTTCTATTCGCTGTAGAATCACTCATCTTTAAGGTCGACGAGTTGGTAATCTTTTAGGCGGTTTTAATTTAGTTTGTTAAGTAGGTTGATGGATGAAAATAAAGCCAAATAAGATAAAAGATTAAAAGAATTTTTTATTTAGACTTTTTTTTGTTTTCAAAATTTAAAGTAAAAAATATAAAGAGGTCGCCTACTGTTGAGAACAAGAGCAACAAATGTGATGAATTATACTAAGTATGCTTGAATTTTGTTAGCTAAGTAGAGTAGTATTTTGTGTACGAGATTTTATCCTTATAATATCTTTATGACTTGAGTTAGGTAATATACGAATTATTAAATTTTACTCGCACTCATACACACTTATTGAAAAGTTAAATTGGATAAAAATATAATTACACTATGGATTCATAAATAATACTTCATACAGTTTAAGAAAATAAAGTAACATATGTTTGTCAATGTAACTTTCAAAAAATAAATAACAATAATTTTTATTATGCAAATGTAATAATCTTAGTGTTTCATTATTTATGGTTTCAAAAGTTTTGAAAAAGAAAAATATTTCAAATTACATATAATTATCTCTTGGCCATTTTCTTCTTTGTACTTTTAATATTTTTTTTATCAACATGACTTAGGAATTTCATACTTATCAAAACAAATCTCTTACACGACATTACTGAGTAACGATAATTTTTTTATCACTTCACTATTTGCATACTGATTGGTTTTCTCTTTCATTATTTTTGTACGAATATGTTATATTAAATTTATTTTCATGATATTTAATTTATATAGTGATTAAGTAGTACGTTTTATGAATCACTGTTTGGATCAAGTCCTTTTCGGTAATATTTTGAGTTGATTTCTCGCGGTACCCTTAAAAATATATTTTAAACACATTGAACGATTCGGATCATTAAAATTTAATCAGGAATGAAGAATTTAGATATTGATCTAATATTAGTCTAAAAAAATATTAGTCAATAAAACCCGGCCCCATATATATAATTTTATTTTAGTTGCATATATACTTATTGACCCGTGCATAGAACGGATTTGTTGCTAGTAACACTTACACATAATCAGATGGAGAGGGGGTCCCACAAATAATACTTGTGTGTATTTGTTTGTGCGCAAGTGTGTGTTTCTTTCTAGCATTTTTTGCATGCCGGTATATGAGAGGCCTGCTGAAGAGCAAGCATAAAATGGACAAAAAGGACGCTTTGCTCATCTTCAACTTTTTTAGCATTTTTCTTCAGGACCAGCAGGCTATTTGCATTGAGATGGACAAGGTATTAAAACAATAAGAAGGACCACTTTTAAAAAAGACAGTTTGCAAGCTCAAGTGTTGGGAAAAAAAGCTTTTTTTTTTCTCCTAAACAAAGTGTATTAATAATCAAAAAGTTTGGGGCCAGTATGGCGATCGGCACTTGGTTCAATAGGGACATCTCGTCACCCAAGAAAGTATCGACACGTTTTTTACACAACTCAGGATTGAGGAGTACACTACCCTCAAGAATGGGATTGGCGAAAGGGAAGGGATAAAAGATACTGGTCAGCTACGCTGCAACCCACTGAGCATCAGCTAGGGAAAAGGACACCTGAACAGGAGTTGAAAGCTTGTCTACACAGTTAGCCTGGACAAGAGATAGAGACTCGGGAAGAGGGCTACCAATCTAGGGACTCATCCTCTCAACGCCAGATCCAATGTCTTCTCTTTTGGCAGCAGAAGAGTGGATTAACACAGCAGTAAGAGCAAGCTAAGGGTCTACCGACGGGTCAGTCATATGTGTGGATTTGGAAGTTGTAGCCACTAGAGGGATGGTCGTCTCAGGGAGAGCCTGGTCATCCAGGTCTAAATTATCCCCCACTTTGTGGATACATTTGGTTTCTTGGTTAGAGGCTTTCGTACATCCTTATGTTTTTGAATGACCTAAGGGTTCAACCTAGGTCTCTTGGGTATCTTTTTCTTGGGTGAGTCAGGTATAAGATAGGAAAAGAGTTAGGACAAAAGACAGCGTAAATGCTGTACAAAGCTGAGAATCGAGTCATATACCTTCAGGATTGGGACCAAGGCAACACAAAAGCAATGGTGTCATGAATGTGTTGCACGAGTAAGGGCAGCTCTTCCTCAATGACTCGATGAAAGCGGCAACACTTTTAGAGATGCAATGGATGGTAGTGGACGTGGACTGAGCTGACTTCCCCCATTGATGAAGGACCTTGGGCGAATTCTTGAGTAAAATGCCTCAGTAGGACTAAACTCCCAGTACTTATTGCCTCCTAAGAAGAAGAATTTATCCTTCCACCCATTGTTGGAAATAGGGATGTCGCCGATCAAGTTGTAGTCGACATGTGGCTGGAAGAATCATAGGCCCGGCTCAGACTTAGACTCCTTTGGAAAGTAGCACGAGAGGAACTCGGCCAGAGACAGAGCACGCCTCTCCTGGCTCTCTCGGTGCCACAAGACAATCATGGAGGTTAGCTACCTCCAAGCATTAGGCATTAGTTGGTTGGAGGTCAAGTTAAGATGTTGTAATAGTTCGCGTATGAGCGAGTGCATTGGAAACTGCAATCCACATAACAAGTTCCTCTCACATAGATAAATCTCGCCCTTCGAGGATGAGCAGGCCCGCTCGTCGGTATAAGGTAGACGAAGATGAAGGGACTCAAGGAGAGCATGACGGGCTCGAATGTCGACTAGATCCTAATCGGTTAAAACTAACTTAACATCCACAGTAGCATAAGGCATGTCCCCCATGCGGGCGTCTGAAGACAAAACCATGGCTAGAGGAATAACGTTCAGAACGTCTCCCCATAGAGAATGAAAAGGGTTGGAGTTCGATTCGGAAAAGGAATCAGTTTCGGAGTCAAATGACGACAACTCAATGGGCAGTTGAGCAGTCCCGTCAAGACGAACAAACAAGGCAAAGAAAAACAAAGAACAGGGAGCGTCAAGCAACTGCTTGTTGTTGGTCCAACAATTGAGAGAATGTGGGTCACTGAAAGTTTCAAGGGAGCGATAGAAGAATGAGTACAGGCATGAGGTCGGAAAGAAAGCTCTCTCAAAGACAGGAGGGGCGTTAAGATCTAGTATGAGAGAGCACAGAAGAAGCTCAGGATCTGATAAGCAAAACAAGAGAGAGTGTAAAGGATGTCGGAAGAGGAAGGGTTAAGAATGAAGAGCTTCCTGAAATATATAGAGAAACCCACCTCGAAACGGCTGTTATTTATGAGGCACGAAACTCGGGAACACTCGAAGAAGAATAAAATGGATTTTTATTTAATGAGGAGGCCGATCAATAAAAAACACAAAATTATCGTCAGTGTTGCAGCACGTGCTACAACCCAGGAATAGGAGACTATTGAAGAGTCTAAATATGGGCTCCATGAAAATCGACCAGATCAACACGATAAGACCGATCAGCCAATCTACTACCCGCTTGACTAGTAGGGCTGCTCGGCACGCCCCTAGTCATTGGACTTGTGTGCAAGAACCACTCAACAAGTCAGATGAAGGTCAACCATTTTGCGGCATTATCAACATAAATGTTAAATTATACTAAATCAGTCGATTAAAGATAATATTTTTTAAATACATATATTTTTTATTAATGATAAGTCATAACAATATTTGAAATCTTATCACTACTTATTTTCTAAAATAGATATGTTACGTGTTATTTTTAATTACTTTTTATACTTATTTGAGTATTTTATTTTTCATTTTAATATTTTTTTAAATAATTTAGGTTACTTTATACTTTTTGGACTCATCATGATAAGAGAATTTTTAAAAATAAAATATTTTAACTAAAATATTCAAAAAGTTTGGAATTGTTTTTGAAAAAAAAAATCTGATAGGATTGTTTAAATAGGTAAATTATTCGGTAATCAAATGTTTACTAAAAGTTCAAACAAAAATTCTTATTTTTGAGTTATCATGTAACGTTTGGAAGAAATACTCA
>JABCMJ010015929.1:0-15408 GCA_014822125.1 Arbutus unedo
TATATATATATATATATATATATATATATATATATATATATATATATATATATACACATTCGTGCTTTGCCTTCTCTTTCAACGACAATCGACTCTTGTATTCACAACATGAGGTACATTTAATGTTTTGGTTTAATCTATACTATATAGTATTACAGGGTAACTTTTCGTGAGAGTCATTATGAGCATGCCAAGTGTAACATTTGATTGGTAAAAAACTAAATTAATAAATTCCTAATCTAACCATATTTATTAAGTGGACAAATCTAAAGTATAATTATAAATTTGTTGAATCTATATTTCAAATGAAAAGAGAAAATTATAAATAACTCAACTAATTAACTAAATGGTTATAGATATGTAAACAAAAGATCCATATAGATAATTATGAATATTAACTAACACTTAAAATTAGTAGAATTCAAACAACTAAATGTTATTTGAATGTTATCTCGAATTCTGTTTCTTCACCTCTATCTCTAATTTCATGCTTAATACATCAAGCACCATTGCAAATAAACGTTCTCTAATCGAAATAGAAAAAAGAAAGTAAATTGTTTGGATCGATATTATGTGCATTATTGAAACCAACAAATGAATTGCTAATGAGTGTGGTGAAGTTAGGGATTCGAAGTGGATTGGGTTAGGGCAGTGGATGAAGGGACAAATCTCTAGGGCTCCCTCAATGGCTTCAAATTTTTACCGGTGATTTGATTTGAGGCTTTTGCTTAGTGTTTCGAACGCTCTAATAGCCTCGATATATGTTAGCGCCAATGAGACTTTGCCTCATCTCAGCCAGGGCCGGCCCCAACATTTGGGTTGTCGAAGCCCGGTCTTAAATTGGTTGCTTACTTAGTATTATTAAGTCATAATAAAATTAAAACACATATAATCAAACAACAAAACAAGAACAAAAATAAAGTTACATTACACTTTTAGATTGAATTAGATAAAAAATTCAAAATCAAAATAAAACTCTGGTCATAGTGCTTTATGATTAGCACGATTCAATTCAAAGAAAACAATTTCTTCTTGCATTTTTGAAGCAAATTTTTCAATTAAATCATTGTAGTTCAACTTGTTCAAGTATCCATTGCTAATTGAAATCATAGACAATCCACTTAATCTCTCCCGTGTTATGGTAGTCCGAATGTAAATTTTTATTAATTTCAACTTCGAAAAATCCCTCTTTGCCGAAGCATGACAATCCACAATTTTTGTTTTGCATTTATTTTTATGGGTTATTGGTTTGTCTCGACAAGAAATTTAAAAATATATAAAATTATGTTCAAAAATAAGAAAACTTAGAAAATACAAAAAATAACCAAACATGATATGTTTTAGTTTATTTTTCATATTTAGTAAAAGAAAAAAAGCTTTTAGATATAATTTTATATTTTTTAGATTCTTTTTTGGAGACGAACTAATATTTCACAAAATATTAATAAAAATAATAAATACAAAACAAATTGGATATCTTGCTTTTTTTTTACACGGTAGAATATATACCAGAACTATAGCGATACATATGTTATACATATTTAATATATTATAGTCATATATTATATTTTATACAATTGGTTAAAAGTGAAAATCGCCAAAAACTGAACATATCTTAGTCTTTTATATATATGATAGTATAATGTATTTAATATTTTATGTACATATCTAAGTACATCTACTATATTACATAATATATATATATCTTCCATTATATTTATATATGATATACATATCTAATATATTAAACACATACTATTTGTCTCGTTAGTTTTGTTGTTGGAATGAAAGTATATGTTTATATTGTTATTTGTCTAATTTAATAGATTGCAAATACATGCGTTTTTTTATTATTTAAACTTGCATGATGACATTTTGATTTTTATGAAGTAGTTTCATGATGGTTGAAAGGAAAATTTTTGAAAATATATGCTCTCAAAATTAATTTTGTTCACAACTAACCATTGAATTTAGAAAAAAAATATTTCCGTTTTCTTTTTCCTGATAAATGAATAAGTGAATTTTTATTTTCTTAGAAAATTCCTTTGGCAAATAAATACACACAAGAAAATAGATTTCTTTTTATTTTACTTCACTTCACTTTAATTTTTCTGAGAACAACTTTCTCGTACAATCTTTTCAACAACTGAACGGAGCCTAAGTGATGTAAGAGCTTGATCTATGGTGTGAAGGAGTTAGGTAACTCTAACATAATTTTTTTACAAAATAATTAAAATATTTTTTTATATTCACAAAATTTTTTTTGGTTGCCCGAGCCCCGGGGGGCTTGTGGGGCTTACTCTGGGCCGGCACTGATCTCAGCATAAAAAACTCTAAGTTTCCTCCACCCCACCCTAATTATAGTTTTGTTGTTTCGTTCCACAAGTTCATTTGTTCTTTCTTTAATTCATAGTTTGTTTAGTTGAGTGATAGTTTTTAGGATTTTGCTTAAACGGACTCAATTAAAGAGAAATAAGCATTATTTTTTTCTCTTTTTTTATTTATCTCACTGCACTTTTTTTTTCTTCAATTATATGTGAAAAGGAGACAAATCCATATAATCATTCACTTTTTTGTGTTTCATATATGGTAAATCATGAATGTTGACATTTTATATATTTAATTGTAAAAAATTAATGACGAAATTGACGTACATTCTATAGAGTATATAATTCAATTGCCTGATAAATCCCAAGAAATAATTTAATGTAAGAATTGATTTTGGTATTCTTTTTAATTTTATATACTATGTTGTACATTTAAAAAATAACCAAATGTACTCTCTTATAGAACGTCAAATTTTATTTTTCATAAGGTAAATAAAAAAAGGTTCAATAGTAACTAACTGATGCAATAAAAGTAGGTCCTACGTCAATATCCTCTTGAAAATTAATCATGTGGGATATTTTTTTTTTGATTGTTGACCTAAGTGATGTTAATATTGAATTTGAATTTTAAAAATTCACATATATACCTTGCGAATTATTAGGAATGAGTTTCCTCACAGGGCTTAAAAATATAAAAATTTATCAAGAATATAAACAATTTATAGCGACCTAAAATTAAGTTAATCTTAATTTAAAGAACTTGGTCAATAGTCACGTTAAGAGGACTCAAATCTAATTACCTAACTTGAAATGAGTTTCCTCATAAGTCAAGATAACTTTAAAAAGTCTAAGGGAAGGAGATTTAGAGTTCGGAGTTCAAAGCTATAAGCTTAATACAAAATTTAAAAAAATAAAAACCTAAGCATTATATTTCGAGTAAGAAAATCTTGATCAGTAAATTATGAAAACAAAAAATTATATCAAATTGATTTTCTAATTATTCATATTTTTACCAACATCAAGGTTCTAAATCCTTCAAGCACGTATCGAACTATAACAACAACAAGAAGTTTTCCAACCGTAGCTACACTTTACAGTTTTGCACATTGCAAAATTTATTTTTCCAGCTACTTTGTACTTTTATTCCTATTATTTAGATGAATTTTTTTTTAAACAAAAGGGGAAGAAGCTGACACACAACAAACATGGAAAATAAGACAAATTATCTGTAGTACCTCGAGAAGGGCTTGAAGTGGTGAATCTAAATATTGACACACTGCATGATATGCATGTGCAAATTATTGATTTTTAGCATAATATTGACATGTTATGGCAATCATAGTACAAAAGCCAAATATTGTCAGCTTATGATTTTGAATACAAATTGTAATTTTTTTAAAAACATCATCAAAATATGTCAAAGTGTTTGGATGACATGTGCATAAGAGGTTTTTTTTTTTGCAAAAGAGTAAGAACTCAAAAAACTCATATAGAGGTGATTTTTGAATTTTGAATTCTCCCGTTTATTTTTAGGTAGTACATTATGATAAAATGTATTATATAGTTAGCTTTAAAAACTAAAAATTAAAAAATGCAAAATCCCCACCTTCTCCCCACCCCCAATAAATAATGAAATTTCATTTTATTTTTTATTGTAAAAATATTGACATGCATCCGATAATCAAAAATAGTTTCGTCGAATAAGAATGCTCAAGAAGTAGATGATGTGGTAAATCTAGATATTAACCAGTCAAATAGGAAGCACTTACAAATTATGAGTTTCACGATAATATTTTCAAACTAGGATGAATAAATTACTATGAAATCAATTTGTGAACTCAATTTTTAAATAATTATATAATTGTAATTTTGTTAAATATAATAATCATAATATTTCATAATGTATAATTTCAAAAGTTTTTTAAAAAGAAAATATTTTACGGTAACTAAAATTTTTGAACATTCTCTTTGTCATTTCCTCATTTCCTCAATTCTTTGTTTATTTTTTCTTTAATTATCTTTTACGGACAAGACTTATAAATTTCATGCTAGCTTATCAGATATATTTCTCCACCAGCCTATCGAGGTAAGTTATCCCTTTACCATATTTTTTTTGCTTTCTCCCTAATTTTGCTTGAATATATCTTATTGAATTTTATTTCATAAAGTATATGTGATGAATAATTTTTACATTTCAATTATATAAATTATACAAATTTCATAAAGTTATATTATCCATGTATATATTGGCCTGGACAAAATATGAATTTATTGGAAGATATGTTTTAATTTGTCCAGTGCATATCACGGGATTTTTGCTAGTTATATAAATTATGGGCATTTATTTAAAATTGAAGCTAAGTTATGAGATTCATCTTATGTGGAGGGCAGTTTTGTTGATATCATTATTGTAATCAAAGTCGTGTTGATTTGAATAATCTTTTTTTGGATCAAAGATTGTGAAGAATAATTGTTCGCGTAATGTAATGATAGGAACAAAATAAAAAGAATACATCTTGAATTAAGACTTACCTAGTAGGACTTATTTGTCATAATTAATTTCTCTCAAGAAAATATATTAGTGAATTAATCGGGCAGTTCCATGTTCTTGGTTGGTGAAAATGAAAGAAAAAATGGTGGAGGACAATTTTAAAGTTGTATGTAATTTAGTGTTTTTTGATTGCACTAGTTATACGAGATTATGTATGTATAGTATGGGTAGAGAGAAGTTAATTGGGAGTTTTAATTTGAACATCCTGCTAACAAATTTTAAAGCCTGACACTGCTTAACTAACTCGGTTCTAAATACTCTTACGCTCTCATGATTTACTACTGCAGCTTACACCACCAATTCACGTTATTACACAAGGAATGCCACAAACCCTCGTACTTATGCTTAAAAAAGGAGAAAATTTGAAAGAAAGCAGAAAAAAAGGAGAGAGAGAGAGAGAGAGAGAAAAAAGGATCATGTGGAATTATAAGGCGCATTGGGAGGGGGAAAGATTCTTGTAGAAAGAGAAATTTGTCGTCCTAGACTAATCATTATACAACCTTTCTCCTTTACCAAAAACATGAGTGGAGTAGGTGATACCATACCTGGTGACACAACCGAGAGAGAGAGTGAGTGAGTGAGTGAGTGAGTGAGTGAGAGAGAGTAGTACAAATTTCTCTCAAGTTGGTGAGCTGTCAGTGTTAGTAGGCCATTTTGTGTATGTGGAAACAGTTTAACATAGACTTGCCGACAAGAATTTCTGTCTCTGCCACTAAAATGGGCAATTAAAGAACCCCAAAAAGGTTGCAAGTAGGAACCTAATGCCATAATACTACTACATGCCAATACTTTTCTACTCACCTCACTTACTAATTTACTAAAGGGAAACACTATTACAGTATGACTTTTTTGTTTCACTGTTTGAGAATGCGGGTGGGGGTGGGGGAATCTCAAATCCATCATAATTTATAAAGAGAGAAAGATATGACGAAGTTCAAAGTTCAAATCTTAAAATTACACACGCTTTTGCACACTCTATTTGAGGGTGTATTTGATTTTTTTTTTTTTTTTAATACAATGAACGTATGAATAAGACTCAAGTCCGAAAAGGATTACAATAAAATGACATTAAAATATTCATTTTTATTCTCATATTTAGTTGTACTTAAGACTACCCATTCATACTCCTATTTTAGCTTTAATATATTACCTTTTTATAAGATGAATTACTGCGACAATAGTGATTTTTGGTGCAAGAGAATAGAAATTTTGGTGTGACAATAGTGAACGTGGGAGGTGCATAAATCTCTTAACCGAACGCGTAAGTTTGAGCATTAGTAGGGATCGATGGGTATAGTCGCACCCTTAAATCGCTTCATTAGTTTGTCATCGGATAGACGCAGACCGTTCTTCCAGTTGATGAGGAAAAATACAAAGTTTCGGTGGAAAGGAGAATGCAACTGAGTGATGGAAAAGCTCAAGCACTACATGCTCTGCGCACCTTGGCAGTACATGCTCTAGCACTATATGCTACAAGACTAATGTCTTTGACCCTGTGACAAGTGATAGAAACCAATGCTTTATACGTTTCGGCATTATGTGCTCCTGCACTACGTGCTAATTAGGGACTAACGTCAATTTTACATTGGCGCCCGCATTCTGTTTAATCAATAGTGAATTTTGTATTGGAACATCGCATTTTTCAAAACTTTATTCCATGCATGTTGTTTCGAATAAAGGAAAATAAATTAACATTTAATTACATGTTATCGTCTTTGTCCCTCATTAATCGCTCTCCCTTTTGACATGAGATATTAATATAGAATGCAATCAAAATCCCGTAAATGTTCACTAGAGATCGACCCTCGGGTCGGGTTAGGTGGGTGCCTAATGTCTTCCCATTTTATAACTTACTCCTAAACTATGTAATCTCTGGTTATGATAGATGAGTTACTCTGATATGTCCTTGTTCGTACGTACTTGCTTGGTTCCTTATGGACAACCTCATACCCGGATAACGGCTCTATGAAGTGAAAACATTGATCGAGCCCAATAGACGCTTGTGCAATGGGAAAAACCAGGCATGCCATTAGCGGTTGGGTAGATTCCGAATGAAAAGCCCATAGGCCTTGGATCCATGATCTCAAAATCAAAGCCATCCTATCCACCCTCCATCAAAAGTTTGTTTATCCTTGAACATGAACGTTCTCACCATCCACAGAGACTTAGGAATTTGAGCTCCAATGGAATATAATACCCTATTATTAGAGATTGAACACAGGAAAGAAGATATGTTGATAAACGGATTCACTTTTGAAGAAGTTCACCATGCAAATGTCCTTCTAGCAAAAGATAGATTTCATATCAATGATGTGATTGTGACCATGATGAGGAGAATGTCCTATGTCCCTAGACTATGATTGGGAAGACAACAACAGGGGATCGCCGATTTCCCAAACTTCAAAGCAAACAAACACTAATTTTTCCTGGGCTATTAGCCACAAGAAGAGATTATGAATAAAAGGCTCGACAGATAAGAGAATGAGCAAAGACTAGAAAGAGCGAAAGGCTCTTCAAAACAAAAACCCCAGCATATTGCGAAATCATAACTGGGTATTTTTGTGAAGGAAGGAGGAGAGTTTCCTTCCTGTGTCATCCTGGACACTAGTACTATGCTTTGAGTAAGGAGGAGAGCGTAAGGAACAGAAAGGTATCCATGCTTTGAGTTCTTTTTTGCTTATCAGCTATTGGATGATGAAACTAATAAGGTAGCAAAGACTTCAGCCAAGGCAGAGTTAGATTATTGGGCAAAAACTTTGGAAAATACTAACCTAGAGTCTTTCTTCCAGGAATTAGGCAGATGTATTTTAGAGGCTTCATCTGGCCCCTCTTACTTCATTATGAATTCTCTCAAAATATATGACAATTGCACTGTAAAACCATTTCTCACTTGCATGGATGACTCTTTTGGAGTCAATATCGAGTCTAGGTCTGTTCCATTTGGCTTAGGATTTGAGGAGCTTGCTTCTATTTTTTACTCCCGCCATAGCTTTTATTTTGAATTCGAGTTTGTATCTATACTACCCTCAACAGAAGAGTTCAATAGTGTTTTGCTCACTGATTGCTCTTTCTTCTAATTGCCCCAGCATGCACCCGAAAATGCTTTCAAGTGTCGAGGTGTGGGCACATAAGATATTGTTGAATTCTTTTGACTATTATGTAACAGTCAAACTCCAGGCCTTCGGTGCTTCTTTTTGGAGTAGCTGATAGGTAGACTCATGAATAGGGATCATTTGCATTTCAGCTTTTAGAGTCCTCTTTTGGATTTGCAGCGTGGATTTGAACACTATTTGTTTTTGGGATTGTTCTGATTTTCTTCGACCCTCCTGAGTATAGGACTGTTTTGTCCGAATCTTGAAAAGAGATGGTGATTCTTCCCATCATTTGACGTTTGTTGATTACTTAGGATAAGTAATTGCTTCTTACTGGTAGCTCCACTCAAGTTTGAGACTTCTAAGCTTGTGCTTCTTGAATTTTGATCCTAGCATGTTTTATGACCAAGAAAACACGTCCTTGTGGTCTTCTGACAGTCATGTGAATCTCTTCTTCAGCCATTTGTCCAAGTTTATTCAATCTTGCTTATGTTATTTTGGCATTTGAGATTATTATCATGTGTTTTTGCCTTTTGGGCTTAGTTTCTTGATGGGAATTTCACTGTTGACACAGACCAATCCCAATCCCCATGAGTTTGAAATATAGTCTAAAGACATGGTCATACTCGTCTTGTGCTTAAGATTGTTTCGAAGTGACAAATTTTGAGATCTCTGAAATAATAAGTTTTGCAAGAAATCAATTCTTCCGTTTTTACAAAGAAACATATATAAAAGCAAACAACACAACCTTTATTTATCTGCTTAAAGCTAGATAATTATTGAACGATTTTTCATGACATTGAAAGAAACAGATTTTCATGTTGAGAGTTTTGAAATAACAAAAAGCAACATAGAAAGTATAAATCAAGACCCACTCAGGCAAGTCTACCAAAACTAGTGAGCTATGAATAATCTCTTCTAGAGATATAGGAACCTTTAGGATGATTTGAGTTGTCATTGTTGAATCTTTTGTGCCTTCATCTTTGCAAAAATGGATTTTTCTGTCTTTGACGTTTTCTGCGAAATGAAGTGGTCTTTCCTTTGTTCAACGTGAAATGCCCCAATCTCTGGTGGCACTTGTGCGGAAAGATGATAAGGGTGCCCCTTGATGGGTTGGCTATGGATTGGTAGTGACATTTGACAGCTCCAGGCACATGATATTGACATTGATGAGATTTTGACTTCTCCTAGACTTAGCCTGGTTAGTGGATATGTGGGTGGCTGATTTGGTGAAGGTAATTTTTTTTGGCTTTTTTTCTTTTTCTTTTTTTGTTTTTAAGAAAAGAAAAGGATGGTGTAGTCTTTTGGTTAGATTAACCGTTCTGACTAGAAAATAGTACGTCCACTCTTGGTTGTTCACCTAGTTTCGGGGGCGGGGGGAGGGGGGGGGGGGAGCTTTATTAGTCTTGAGAATAAAGATCCATTATCTGCCCAGTCTGGATTCCATCCTAAATCATTTCTCCTTGCTAAATCATTTCGCCGAAGGATTTTTTTGACTAAAGTGCAAAACTTGTCATAGTAGACCCTTTTGCATGTTTGGATGAATAAATGTACGTATTATGAGTCAGCTAGTGGTGGTACAACCTGTGTGGCTAAGTTTTTCCATCGAAGCACATATGTTCGGAAAGAATCTTCAGGTTCTTGCTACATTCTTATAAAAAAAAGACGGTCAACAGCCAGTTTTGGATTATGTCTGTATTGTTTCACAAATGCTTGTGACAACTCTCCTCATGTTTTGAACTAGCGGATATCTCGCCTAGCAAACCATTGTGCTACGAGCCCTACAAGACTATGTTGAAATAGTTGCATCATCAACTTCTCTGGATTTGGATACCTACACAATGCCCCAACATAAAGGTGTAGGTCCCGTCAAACTTGGTGAAGCAAGATATTTTGAACTTGGCTGGCAGTTCTAGGTCTGGAAAGACACACAAGCCTAAAAAGCTAGTGGATACATAAGAACTTTCCCCTTACATGGCTTTGATGGCTCTCTCAAGATTTTAAACTTTCTAAATTAATGTGGGTCTGCCCTCCTCGGTGGGTTTGGATTTCCTCTTGGCTTTTGACGTTGTCTTGGGAGCTCAGCACAATCGGCTAGATTGGATTTATGAGAGGTGGTCGCTGTGGTCCCACCGAGACATCGACGGCTGGTTGGACTAGAATTGCCCCTGCCTTGAATGATGCCGGGAGAAGATTTTACATTGCTAATGTCCCTGTCCCAGTGCTAAACAAGAAAGGCACTGATGCATTTTTAGTGTTTGGCGCTTGGCCAGAAGTGCTCGAACCACTATCTAAAGGCTCTCCGTTTTCCTTAGGAGAGCGTTGTATTCTTCCAGAGAGACTTTCTCGGGTTCAGTGCAATGAGACTGATAGTTTGTTTCTTCTGCCATAATTCTTCAGGCTAGCAGGTGTGCTGTCTTCAGGTAAGACTCATGTTTTTTGTGTGTACCTTGTATAGCAGAGAAATGGTTCAGTTTGTACTTCTAAAATGGATTGGTCCAAAACGTACAGCCAAATGTGATAAGTGCTTGTAAAAGGATCCTATTGATTATACGAATTTTTTCATATTCTTTGAAGTTTAGCCAGAGGTTCAGCTTGACTTCGGCATATAGTTTTTAAAAACTGTGAGAATATCCAGTCCGTATGAGAATTGTCCTATACTTTGACTGTATGTTTTGGACATTAGCTTTAAAGCTTTTCAAGTTCTTCACGTAAACATGTGAGAACTTTGAAAATATTTGCCTTTAAGCAGGACAACAACGAGGACTCTTTCTATTTATGTGAATGTCCATATCAAGGTTTTGGTTTGACTCTTTTTTGAGGGATACTACATGTAGCAAGACAACTTGGTTCTTGTTAATGCAATTCTAGCATGATTTTCACGGTTCTCAAATCTTCAAACCTCCGGTCCTGTGAAGGGTACCAACTTTGGTTGGTGATTTTGTTGGAGTATTCTTTTTGGTGAAAACCATCTTTGGCTACATTAAAATCACCATTGATAGTCAACACTCACTTTGAACCTCCTCTTAATCCTATGGGTAAAAATAAAAGTAGTTGTGTTGAATGCAATGCATGCTAAAAATATTTGGAGAGAATCCTTTCAAAACAATGCAATGACCTGCAAAATAAATATTAATAACGAAATAAAATGCATTCATATTCCCTTTTTTTTTTTTGGAAAAATGCGCACCTGAAAGACAACTACAAAAATGAGATTAGTAACAGGCCAAGAAAAACTCTATGGAAAATTTAAAAAAGCCAAAATCCGCTTATAAGGGTGCAACAAAATATTTGCAAATGGCACCGCTTCTTAGCTTACGTTACACTACAAGTTTACAAAGATGGGTAGGTTAATGATTTCCATTAAGAAGAGTTGCGATTTGCAATTTTTTTTGTTCAACCTTAAGTCCCCAGCAGAGTCGCAAGCTGTTGCTTCTGAAAATTTTTCGACACCCGTTGCGGAAAAGAATTGTGAACGGAGCAGAATGATATCTTGACATAAAATGCGACAGAGTTTGAAAATGAGTTTACAGTTGAGACGTGCTTGAAAATCAGAGTCGCCACTTGACATGAAGTTCGGGTGTGACAAGTCACCCTCTAAAGCCCTTTCCAAAGAAGATGTCTTTAGAAAAATATTTTGATTTATTGACTCAGAAATTTGATTATGTTTGTAAAATGACTCCTTTTAAAGACCTGGTCTCGATGATAGAGAAGGATTTGAAGATTTATTATTTCGAGTTAGGAAGGTATTAGGCACCCAACATCGCTTTTTTGGTACTTAATTTTTTCAAATTAATTTTCTTTTATTATCCTTGGCCAAAATAATAATTATCTAGTGAATGAATGTATAACAAGATAAAATGTGAAACACGTGCAAGTGCACGGTCTCAGTTTGCGTAATTTGCTTTCGATGACAAAATATTAGACCAAACATTTGTTAAATTTTGACCAAAACATGATATGTAAATTAGTTTTATGGTTCTATTCCTGAGATATCAGGTACCTAAATCCCCGACATAGAAGTTTTCAAGTTTAACAATAGCCCGATTATATTTTATAAAGGGATTACCATATTAACCTTTCTTGAAAATGCAATATGTTGTCCTGGCCTCAAGCAAGTTGGACATTATCACATTTTTAGTATTGGAGGAAGGGCACGAACATCACTTGAGAATTGTACTTCAAATCCTATGAAAAAACTAGCTCTACACCAAGACTAGCAAATGTGAATTTTGGATCAGAGAAGTCAAATTCTTAGGCCATGTGGTGTCATATAAGGGAATCTTTATAGATGATAGCAAGATCGAGGCAATTAAAGATTGGAAGCAACCTACGATGGTATTCAAGATCCGAAGCTTTTTGGGGCTCACCGAATATTCTAGTCGATTCATTCTAGACTTCTTGATATTGCCCAAACCAATGACCTGTTTGACTCAGAAGGAAATCAAATTTGACTAGAGCGATGCCTGTGAACAATCATTTCAGGAACTGAAGAATAGATTGAAAAATGCCCCTATTTTGATCATTCTAGAACAAGAGGTAGGGGATGTCATCTATTGTGATGCATCCAAGAAAGAACTCGGTTCTGTACTAATGTAGAATGGAAGGGTCATACCCTATAGAATCATTCCAATTGAACCAACATAAGAAAAACTACCTAACACGCGACTTGGAATGCTGCAGTAGTTCACGTGCTCAAATCTTGGCTTCACTACTTGTGTGGTGAGAAATTTGAGGCATTCATAGATCACAAGAGCCTCAAGTACATATTTACTCACAAGGATTTGAACATGAGATAGAGACTCTGGAGGACCAAAAATTTTACACTGTCTTATCATCTAAGAAAGGTTAATGTTGTTGTTGACACTCTTAGTCACAAATTTTGAGCACATGTTGCTAGTTTGGCAATTAGAGAATGAAATTTATTGGGTGACATTCAGGAGTTCATTCTCAAACACAACGAGAATGAAGGAAGAGCTTGCCTATATGCATTGACTGCTCTATTGACACTACACGGCGAGATTCTGAAGGTTCAGACACTTGACCAGGAGTTTGACTATATCAAACACCTGTTAACAACAAAAGAAGCATCAACAAGATGGACCATACACGCTAACAAGGGCCTGAGATATCTAAGACAGTTCTTTCTGCCAGATTTTGGGATGGTGAGAGAATCTGTGCTAAAGGAATTCTACCTATCAAACTTCTTTGTCCACCTTGAAGGAACCAAGATGTATCAAGATTCGAGATGATCTTTTTGGTGAAGTGGAAAGAAGAAGGATGTGGCCACGTATGTAACTACTTGTTTCACATGTCAACTGGAAAACATTGAACATCTAAAACTAGGAGGAATCCTCCAACCTTTACTTACATCGGGATGGAAATGGGAACATATTGCTATGCATTTCGATTAGATGCCAAAATGACCCCATGAACATGATGCCATATGGATCATTGTAGATAGTTTGACAAAGTTGTCAGATGCGATGAAATCCTATAGCCAACTGTACATCAAAAAGATTATCAGACTACATGAAGTACCGGTATCCAATCGTGACCCGAGATTCACATTAACCTTTTGGCAGAGCCTACAAAAAGTGTTGGGAATTGATCTTTGCCTTAGCATAGCTTTTCACCCTCAGACCGATGGGCAATCTAAGATGATGATTCAAACCTTAGAGTATATGCTTAGAGCATGCGTAGAAGCTACGAAATACACTTACCGTTAGTCATTTGCATACAACAATAGTTACCAAGCAAATATCAAGCTGGCTCTATATAAAGCACTCTACGGACGACTATGCCGATCGCCTGTATGTTGGACATAAGTTGGAGAGACAGGTCTGTTAAGATGAGACATTGTGCAAGACACAGGAGAGAAGGTCAAATTTATTCGACAACAACTACTGACATCACAGAGTTGGCAGAAGAGCTATGCCGACAAACAGACTAGATTTGTGACTTTTAATAACAAGGATAATGTATTCTTAAAGATCTCACCATGTCGGGGAATCATTAAATTTTGCTAGAAAGATAAACTATCACCACGATGTATTGGACCATTCGAGATTTTACAACAAATCAGAGAAGTCACCTACCGCTTAGCACTTTCACCCCAGATTGCCCTAGTACACAACGTGTTCTATGTGTTTATGCCACGGAAGTACGTGGCACATCTAACTCACATCTTCAATTGGAAAGAAATCACCATTGATGAAGATTCCATGTGTCTATGCTACGAAAGTACATGGCACATCTGACTCACATCTTCAATTGGAAAGAAGTTACAATTGATGAAGACAAAACTTACAAGGAATAACCTGTACACATCATCGATCAAGGAGAAAAGACCTTATGAGGGAAGATCATCTGACTTGTACTAGTTCTATGGCATCATCGACACATTGAAGAGTCAACATGGAAGCGATAAGACGTCATAAATGTCAACCGCCCTCATCTTTTTGAACATTCAATGTCGTAATTTAGAGGATGAATTTTTTTAAAGGACATAGGTTGTAAGGACTCAAAATTTTAAATCATGAATACACAAATTCTTCATTTTTCAAAATCAATTTTGTGCATTTAATTGTTTTTCGTGATTTGTAATGTACATTATACATATATATTTGCATATACATACGTATGTACTTATACTACATACTTAGCATGCACATGGTAAACTTAATGTGTAGAGTGCCCTCCCTACGAGGGATTCCTCATTTTGTTAAAATCTGAACCTCTCATTTTGTTAAAATATTTTGATCAATTTTTGATGATCTAAACCGTTTAATATGTTTAAAACATGTATTTAAGATTACTTGAGAGAAATCGGCTCAAAAAAATACTGGAAGTGAGCATTTATGAAAAATTGCTTGGATCAAGCCCTTCTCGGCATTTTTTTTAGCCAATTTCTCTCGGGTACTCTTAAAAATATGGTTTAAACACATTGAACGGTTTGGATCATCAAAAATTGATCACAAAATAGGAGGTCCGTATTTTAGCAAAATGAGGGATCACTTATTAGAAATTTTTTGTGTGTATATATATTATAGAGTCCCCTTCTTATGAAGAATCCTTTATTTTACTAAAATATCGACTTTCCATTTCCTAATCAAAGTTTAATAATCCAAACTATTTAATGATTTTAAAATATATTTTTAAGGGTACCCGCAAAAAATCGGCTAAAAAATATATCGAGAAGAGTTTGATCTAAGTAATTTTTCATAAATGTTGATAAGAACAGTTTTATAAAAAATTATTTGGATCAAACACTTTTCGATATTGTTTTGAACCAATTTTTCGTGGGTATCCTTAAAAATATGTTTAAAACATATTGAACGGTTCGAATCATCAAAATTTGATCAGGAAATGAGAGGTCCACATTTTAGCAAAACAAATGATCCCTTATTAGAAGTTTTCTCTCTCTCTCTCTCTCTCT
>JABCMJ010015931.1:0-11189 GCA_014822125.1 Arbutus unedo
GGTAATATTCAAAAAATATAATAGACATCTAGAAAGGCTAATATAAAATTCATTTGAAAGAATTATTCTTCAAAATAAAAAGAAAGAACTCAAGAAAAACTAATGTGAATACTTTAACGACATTAATAATTTTAAAAACATTGGTGCAGTGTTCTAGTTGGTTTGTTTTTTTCTAAAAGCAGGGGCAATAATTATTGATCTTTGTCCTAAATTATTAACCTCAATGTCCACCCATGTCCCACACTTGCACATATCCGGCACATGCGTATCTCGATTTTAATAATGAGCCGATGTGAAGTGACAATTTTGCCTTTGACTTATCACATACTACTTTTGAATTAAGTGTTGCTTAAGAGGCATAATCGGACGTCCAAGATCATTTTCATTCCAAATAAAAGGGGACAAATATTAATTACGGTTAAAATTTATCTAAAATGATTTTTGTCCAAACATATTAAACTAAATTAAATTAAATTTTACTAAGAGCTTTGAAATTTAATAATTCAATAATACGATTAGTCAAATAAATTCTTTTTAATCAACAGCCTTGATATTTAAAAAAAAGGTAATTTTATTATTTTTAGTATCTTTAGTATTATCTATCTGAATTTCTTTTTAATTTTAGTACATATTATTATACTTTTCGTATTTTCTTGTTGAGATGAATAAAAAATGTAAATAAAATTGACAAAAAAATTATACAAAAAATTAGAGAATTTTTATTAACTTACAAAAAATAATCGAAAATCAGCCTTAATTAGTTAAGTGTATTTAATTTTATTTGATGGGTGAGTTTAAGGGTGAAATCGGTTTGGAGTCGGTCGGTTTGGGGTGATTTTTCTCCAGACAGATTCGATTTGGTCCATGCATTTGGAGGACCGACCCAGGCCGATTTTTTTTCGGTTCAGTTCTGTTTGGTTCGGGGTGGCGTTAGATTTGATCAGAAATTTCAGAGATTTCAGTCCAACCCAAATGGACCATATTGGGCCAAGATAAAAAAACTCAATTTTGGGCCTCTTTGGCCCAAATTCATCACTAATTAAAAAAATTCTACTGCTAATATAGCGAATCCATTACAAAATAGGTCTCTATTTGAATTTTTTTCAATCAAACATCAAATGGGTCACTTTGAGAAGCTTTTTTTTATCTATTTTTCACCTAAATAGTAAAAAGCACATAATTACAAATCCCTTTGTTCACAAATAACAAATCATAAAAACTGAACGCATCACAAGCTTATACGATACAATGTATCTCATCAAATTTAGTCACAAAACCCCTTCTACATGATTACTTTTAGTTAAAATAAGTTGCCACAAATCATAAAATAAGTTGTCGCAAGCTTATTTGAACGCATAATAAGCTTACACAATTACTTGTTAGGGTTATTAGATTTGTTTTAAATTTTGGTTCAGCCCAACACATTTCAGTTTGGTTCAATTCAACATATGTTGGTTCGGTCCGGTACTTTTCAGTTTGATTCTATCCATGTCAGTTCGGTCTGATATTTTTCAATTTGGTTTAGTTTGGTCCAGTTTAAATTACAGAAAATCAAAACCGAACCAAATATATTTTAAAAAATCTTTTGCGGACCGAGACTGATCGAAATCCGAGGTGGACGGTCAATTTTTTTCGACTGGTTCGATTTTTTCGATATCTCTTTCTCCCGTAGCGAGGAGGAAAAGAAAAACACTGTAAGTTCCATTTATCACGTGTTTTGGTATTTTTTGGGTTATTACCATGTTTAAGGTGATTGGGCTCGGCTGATTCTGGCAGACCGAACCCAGATATGTCAGAATCGCCTGAGTTCAGAATCGGCCAGCGAGTCCACTCGGCGGGTGACTGCCGGCGGATCGGGACGGTGAAGTACGAGGGGCCAGTGGAAGGCTATTCCGGGAAGTGGGTCGGCGTCGACTGGGACAATGGCGACGGCAAGCACGACGGCTCCGTCAATGGGGTTCGCTACTTCGACGCCAAATCAGACAAATCAGCTTCCTTCGTTCGACCCCACAACTTGAGTGCTGGGATTATGTTGTTACAGGCTTTGGAAATCAGATATAAGTCCACTTCAACCAAGGAAGAAGAAGGTATCCATCGTTTTTTTTCTTCTTTTTTCTCCTCTTTTCCTTTTGTCAGGCGTGGGATGGTAGCCAATTATTTGGATATTTGTCGATAACCTCGAACACAAAGCTCCCCTTGGAAACCAAATGGTACAGCCACTTGAGCTAACCTCTCAAGTTCTTTTTCTTCTGTACGTTCAGTTCAACAGAACCTGGTTATTGATGGTCTCTTGGTGGCTGAATTTGAATTGAAAGCCGTCCGTGAAATGGTAAAACTGATGATATTTTTGAAGTTCAACAACGTGCCAAACTTCGGGAGATGCAAATTTGAGTGATTTTTTCTGAATATTACAAGTTGGCTTCGTCAGTATTCAATTTGTTTTGGCCAATTGGTGTACTTTAGTCACGAGTGGCATCAGGGGGAGCCAAAATCTTTGTTCGGTGGGGACAAAATCTATTTAAACGTATGCCCGAAAGTTTTTCTATTTTACAATCGAGGAAAGTTACATTTTCAAGCAAGCATGTAAAATATATTTTCAGAAAATTTAGCTGGTGGCAACAAAGTTTTTATTAAGTTTTTGTGAGCAATTTTGTATCATACTTTTCAAACCATATACAAAAGGACTATTTAACAACTTAGCCACTTGTTTCTGTTGGAACAAATTGATTTTACATCAATATTTTATTTTTCACAACATTTAATAGTGCATGAGATATCGGTTCCAAAGATCTCCATGTAATAATATGTCGTTGAAGAAGGTTGACTAGATTAATATCGTTTTGGACTTCATTATTTTCAAATAGATATATTACCACTGTAGAGTTGTGCTTGGATAGTGACATTTGTTCGGATAGAAAGTTGTGTAGTTCAGATGAAAGGTTGTATATTTTCTGAACAGCCATGAATTCTTCTCTCATCTATAGTTTCACATAGATTGTTTGGGTCCATTCCTGCTTATTATCAGTCTATCATTTTGGTCATTGAGCAAGGAGTAGTACAGAACATAGTTCGGGCTTGCAAGGCATAGAGATTCATTTCAGTGCTGCTTTCATGTATGGGCAATAACTGTATCCTGATGGATAGATGTCCGATGAACTCATTACCACTTACCACCATAGTGAGGGCAAATCTGTCTTGATGACAAAGCATGGTACACTAGCTTCGATCTTGATTAGTTTTTCTCTGCAGGATTTCTAAGTTCAATTGATTTTTGGTTTTTATTGATTTTCTTTGAAACGTAAAATTGTAACACGTGTTTTGTTTGCATAAATGTCTACGTTTGTTTGTGCGTGTGTGGCGGAAATAAGATATTACTGTTCAATGTGAAAGTAGAGAATGTAATCACTGGCCATCTATTCCTTGCCGTATAGACTCTTAGACTTGTAGTCATATGTGTGAGATCACCGTTCAAGGGTGAAAAGGCTTGTTTCATATAATGATTAATGAATGAACATCAATACTACTCAAACAAAACAATAATACAATCAATACAAATCAAAGAGATGTCCTAGATTAGTGTATTATGTTTGAGATGATTAAAAGTATTGAAGAAAAAAAACATATATGTGGAGCAAGAAATGTACCATTGTACTAGACATCGCTGTGGAGATGGAGATGAAATTTGGGTATTTTAGGGTTGTAAACCTTTAATTGTAGTTTTAATCCATATATTATGTAATAACATATTTGCCCTAAAAAAGTTAAAAAAATAACAAATCTACTCCTGTTGTGTCCCAATATGTGTTCCCCGCGTGTCTCACTTCAAAAAATAAATTAAATTAATTAGACACGCCAAATCATGTGTCCTATACATATTTCAGCATGTCATAGGCGTGTTCGTGTCCTCGGAGTGTTCGACACGGGTACAGAGACCTCTGAGGAGTGTCCATGTATGTTGTAGCCTTTTGCATAGTCTCTCGTTGCAAATTATAATTCAACGCTTGAATTGTTTTGTTCTTTTGGTATCCTTATTGATCATTCACTCGTAATGATGATGTCATCCATATAAACAATCAACAATATTTTCTCACGGTCAGATGTCAAAGAAAAGACAGAATAATCTTATTGATAACGACACTTGCCAAACTGTAAGACCACATCACTGAACTTGCCTAACCAAGCTCTAAGAGATTGTTGGAGCCTATAAAGTACTTTTTGAAGGTGACACACTTGAGTACGCTTCCCTTGAGTAATAAATCCAGGTGGTTGTTCCATATAGACCTCCTCAGCAAGATTACCATGCAAAAACTCAATTTATAGATCGAGCTGAAACAAGGGTTTACTGAGATTGTGTCACACTCCCAAGTTCTAGGGTATGAAATAAGCAATTGAACAACATAAATAAAACTCAACAATGTCTATCTCCAATAAATAAATTAAACTTCCAAAATCAAACTAGTCAACCACTGAACTAATCAAATATGTCATCCTGCTAAGCTGAATATGAAATAACAAAAACTGGTCCATAATGCCCAAATAATTAAAACATTTCTGAAACATATAATTGAAACTTTTAAACATGTTTATATTGCCAAAATTGGAAATCCTACTAAGCATGTTAAACCATCTTCAATGGTGAAGTCTAAATTTTTGGAACCATATGATCACTTGTAAATTGTTAGTTCACAGAAAAATATAAGCCAGAGCTTGAATAAGAAGTCATACTGAAAATGCCGACATATGGAATAAAACATGCTTGATCAACAATATATTATGCATTAAATGACAAGGTAAACAACTGAATAAATAACCATAATGCTATCAGGCTCAACATGCGACTCATGCATAATTTCGATGGTTTTGTACTGCGGGCTGCCCACATCGAGACCCTATTATAGAGTTCACGGGCTACCCCGATTGTCGGGTCACCTTTTAACCCAGTAGTTTCAAAGTCTTTCACCGGAGGAATCACAAAGACTCCAAGTCGAGTTCACGGGCTGTTCCGATCGTCGGGCCATCTCGTACCCGGTATTTGACATCCATGCATGCTTATATGTACCAACATTAACTAATTCCAGATTTAAACACTAGTCATAAATGCATTGAAAGGCAAGAAACAGGCAGGAAACTAAAAATAGAATATTTTGTTTTTCAACAGGTCGTTTGAACGGCCAAAACAAATCTATTGTCCAAAACAGATTGTCGAAAATTTAAGGAGGTCGCTCGAGCGGCCTGGGTAAATTTCTAGAATTTGTTCTATCGAACAGATCTCGTTTTTTGCTTTCGTTTTTACAACCTAACTGTTCAATATGCTCGAAAATACTGCAGAGCATGCATGACTTAATCACATGCTAAAAACAATAATTATACCATTGAAACAAACAAGATCTATGCAATATCTCAATGTAAATCAACATGAAATCCTATCGTATTCGGTTGAAACGCAGATTCTACAGTTGTGATTGAAAATCTTTCGAATACTCTGCGTACTTGGTTGGTTCCGATTTCTATGCGAAGCTCTCAATGCCCTCTACAACTTCCTTGTTGATCTCATTGCACGAATCTATCATCTAGGCACCTATTCTCCTCCCTTATGCAATTTAGTATTAGAGATCTCTTTAGAAGAAAACTGTGGATTTTTAATAAAAATTGAATTTAGGGTTTCTCAATCATTTTATAATAAAAAATCGGTTAATTACATTAACCCCCAAGCCCCTAACACACCCGCATCGGGCCCCAACGTTCTAAACCATTATAATAAGGCCACAATTAAAATATTAAACTCGAAACCACAAGTTCTAATATAAACCAAGAACAATAAATACTAACAATCGAACCTCGGGTCCTCATAGATTGGCAGCAAGAGAGTTACGGAGCTGAAAAGAACCAGTATTAGCAATTGGGGGAAAGGTTCAAGTATAGTCAACGCCATAAGTTTGAGTATAGCTCTTGGCAACAAGTCGAGCCTTGTATTGCTCAACCGACCCATCTTGGTGATATTATATAGTAAATACCTAGTGGCACCCGACTATATTTTTACCAGGTGGAAGAGTAATCAACTCCCAAGTACCATTATCGTAATTATCAGACATCTTATCCTCCATAGTTGTGCACCACTAAAAAACGGACAGCCTCCTAAACATTGTTAGGAACAAAGACAAACGAAACCAAAATAGTAAAGGCACAAAGCGAGGGAGACAAGTGATCAGAGGAAACATACTGAGCAATCGGATAAGAAGTACAAGTACGAGCACCTTTAAGGAGACAGTTAGGAAAAACAGGTGGATTTGGTGACAGAGCAACATGTTGAGGTGGAGCAGGTGGCACTTTGGATGACGAACATACACGTACAATGGTAGCACTGGATAGGGTGGTACAAGGGGCAATGGGGCAGAGGGAACTAAAGTGAGCATATAGTTAGACCGATACACGAGTAGAGAACACGAGAAAAAGATAAAGACTCATTGAAGGTGACATCAACACAAGAAAGTGACACGAAGAGAAAGACAACAACACTTGTACCCTCGTTGGGTGTGAGAATATCTTGGCGATCTTCTCTATCGAATGAACGGGGAGTCTCATTTAAAACCGTCCTCATTGATGGATCGATGATCAAGTTTGTCATAGTCCGAATCAAGAGCAGGAACACAACATGTGCACCAAAATACCTTAACTAGTAAGGAATGAAGAAGACGGTTAGGAAAAGGCACATTGTAAGCTATTTGACCTCAAATGATCAAGTTTGTCCTGACATCCGGTTGACAATGACGATAGTAAGAACAATATACTCCAAAAAGATTCGGGCACTTGCATTTGAAATAACATAGCTCATGTGACCTCTAAAAAGTGTAGCAACTTGCATTCGACTCTAGTTTGGTAAGAAGTCCAAGTACAAGAGGACTGATGAATAATATCATTGTTATAAAAATATTTGGATAAAGTATCACAAAAATATTTTCGAGCATTATCAGAAGGAAAAATACGAATATGAACATCAAATTTAGTTTTTACTTCGAAAGAAATTGATTGAGTATAGAGTACTAGTTTAACCCCTCTTTCTTAAGATAAACATAAGTGACGCCAAGAGTAGTCATCCACAAAATAACAAAATACTGGCAACCAATGCGTGATGGAATACACATGCTACCCCAAATATCATAACGGACTAAATTAAAAGGACTAGAGTTGATCTCTATCCTAAGGGGAAAGAAGAAGGTAATGTTTACCAAACTCGCACACTTCACATGAGAGAACCTCAACTCGACAACATGATGAGACTATCCGTTTAAGATTGGGTAGCAACGGATGACCAAACCGGCAATGATATTAGTAGGGTGAGACGGAGGACTGAAGTGCAACCAAGCAACATGGGTTGTCATCACCAAAGTAGTATAGGTCACCACGCGCATATCTGCCATCGATCTTCCTCACTGTCTTGAGATCCCGAAAAATACAACAATAAGGGGAAAAGGTGATTGATAAATTCGAGACTTTACTAATTTTACTGACAGACTAAAGGGTAAATGACGGATATGTAAAGCAAAATCTAACGAAACTAAAGAACTTAGAGTGACAGAAAACAAACTAGCAACACCGGATGTGGAACCATCAGCTAAGGGTGAGCAGGTTGGCTAGAAGTATGGCTATTGGATAAAATAATGGACACATGTCATATGGTCAAAGGCACCAGAATTGATAACCCAATGAATAGGAGTAGCAAGATATGCAAGAGGTTGACATTTCTGAGTAAATGTAACAATAGAAGATGAGATGTGAGATGACTGTGTGGAGACTAGGCAATGATACTCGTCCTTTGGAATGGTAACCACACAGATTCCTAAGATAGAGGAACTTGGGAGCTTGTGGTATCATCCTTAGAGGTCGTAACCTGGTGGGTAGATGGGATCCCAACAATACTCGATAGTGTGGTTATCACCATTGCAATGAGTGCAATGGCGAGTCCTACAGTCACCTCCCCCGATGCACGACCTCCGTGAACAGAATCGCGACCCGAACCACGACCTCCATGGCCAAATCCACCTTGAGTACCCCCGACCAAAGCCACCAAACAACCACCAAAAAACAGTGGCTAAAGCTGAACGATTAGTTAGCACACTATCAGATACAACGGCCTGAAGAAGACGGCTAAAAATCTCACTAAGAGAGGATAAGTCTCTAGCACCCAAAAGTTGTGAACGGATAGAATCATAAGAGAAAGGTAACCGAGGCAAGAATCAAGCCGCATAGACCCACGATGCTGGTGCATAACCTGAATATTAGCAAAAATCGACTGACAACATTAAGCTCCTCATAGAATCGTGAATCTTGGCATAATCCTCTAGAGACAACTCGCCAAATGTAAGAGAAAAATAAGCCTGGTGAAGATCATGTGTTCGTAGCAATTTATCAACACCCGAATACAACTCTTGAGCTTGGCGCCATAAGAGTTTGGTGATCCATAGTGTTCCATAACTGAATATGAATCCGAGCATCTTCATTCGTCCATGCGGCAAACTTAGAATCAGTAGTTGGGGGATCATCAGGTAAGATACTAAACTGCATCTTACCAATATAATATACATGAACTTCCTTAATTGATGAAGTGTAATTGTGTAGCGGTGAAAGATAACATCTCAGTAGACCAAGGAGAAGTAGAACCAGAACTCGAGGCCATGAGAGATGGATAACAACCAACACACAGCCTATAAGCAACAACTAATGAATTGCCAACTAACAACGGATAAAAACCAATGAATGATCAGCTAGCAGTTGATCATCACGCAACATGCCCACGACACATACCCTACCAGAACAAGACTTATGACCTCAAGCGGTCTCATGCGAAAGATCAATATAAGAACCTGTATCATTATACTTGTCAAATAAGAACTTTCATAACCCTCGAACACATGAATGTGAAGTAAACAGAAAGAAGCCGACTAACAAAGAACTTTCGATGATTAAAGGTGTATCTGGTTGAGTGTTTCTGAAACGATTTTTGAAAAAAAATTCTGAGATGTTTGGTGTAAGTGTTCCATAAAAAATTTGGGAGTTAAATTTTTTCGGTATTTTCGAGGTGTTCTCTCTCTCTTCTTTTATAGGGAAATAAATATTGTTTGGAAAAAAAATAACCATGTTTAAAAAAAAATTCCAAACATGGTTCACAAAAAATTTCTAAAAATTTTTAGAGAAAACCCACCGGATCTCACCTCTATTTCTTTTAATTGAAAAGTTATTAATTCCTTTTTTATGAATTCTTTCTTTTTATTGTGCTTTTCTATTCTCTACACAAATAATTATCTATGTTTCTGTATATATCTTAGAAATGAGGAGTTCCACAATATCAGAAAAAGAAAACCAGAAATATTCCCAAATTCAAAGTAAATCATGGCATTTGATTTTGAATTTAGAGATATTTTTTATTTTCTTTTTCTGATACTCTTCAAGGAAATTATGACTTTTGATTTTCGGAAACATTTCTAATTTTCTTTTTCTAATACTCTAGACTTTTCCTATAAATAAATGTCAGGATTAAAAAATGAATCAGATAAATATCTCAATAAGTCTAACCTCTAATTTTATCATGATCTTTAAATTAAAATAAGATGAAATTTTTTTATGAAATTATCAATATATACAATTACTTCATAAAGAGATAAAGTTTAATTATTTTTTAGTGCATCATTAGCTACGAATGCTTGTTATACTAAGTACGAAGAGTCTATATGGCATTCTTTAATTTCTAAATAAATGAAAATTTCTTAAAAATTTACATTGTTCCTCTCTCTATATTTTTTCTAAGAGAATTTAATTTGGCAACTTTCATTATTTATGACTTTATCATTACAAATTTACGAATATTTGAGGAGCAAACTTTCTCAAAATCAATACATAATTGGATTGTAAATCTTTTTGAGTAATCAAAAAACTTTAATAACAAAAATTCCATAAGTTAAATCTATGAATAAATTTTTATCAACCAATTAATCATGTTGATATTCCAAAAATTAAACCTAAAACTTATTCGAATAAAAAAGTACTCACAAAATTTTACACCCATAATCGTACATTTGCTGACCGAGTTCTAAATGGTTTCAAAATTTTTAATTTTTCAAAATTCCTTGAACAGATTTAGCACTTTTTTATGCAATACTGTAAAATAGTATAAATTATGTTTTTTTATTTAATTTAAATATTATTAATAATGCACTTATAAGTACTTTTAAATCTCGTGCACGTTAAGGTCGCAGCCTGGAACAAATGCCCATCGGTTTAGGGTTATATCTATTTGGCCCCTCAACTTCCAAAATCTATACTTATATCTCTATACTAACGAGTGACTGTTAGTTTTCCATGAAAAATTAACGGCAATTTAAGAAGAAAGAAGGTAATTTTCATTTTCATTTCAATATATTCGAGCAAAAAATATTTTTACCCCTTACACTACTGCCCCATGTAGTATAGAATTAAAAAGAAAACTTTAGTTTTTTTTTCTTTCACAATTTTTATAACATCGGTGATACTATCTAAAAATATACTTTTCCAAATAGAGAGGCCAAATCATACGTGGACGAAATTACTCAAATGGAGATACGTCGACAACTTTTGCCTGAGTTTGATCAAACTTTTCGATAATACATTAATGATGCTTTCTCCGTCAAGGTTTGTTTAGAAATAATACGGTAAACATATAGAATACAGAAAGTGAGAAAGAATTAGTTAGTGAGATTCAATTAATTTATATTTTTTCTTTTAAGATAACTAAAAAAATTTCTTTCATCTTGCATTGATATATATTATGGTGGTTGGTTGACATATTTTTAACCGTTCAGTAGCTAAACCAAAATATTATTTTCATTTCTATGTGCTCTCGTGTAAATAAAAACGTCCAAGACGAAGATTTTGAAGTCATTGCATGCTAAGAAGTTAGAAGGGCTGTTGATGTTGAATCCAAAATTAAGAATGATATTCAAAAATAACATCCGAAAGAAATGCTGAATACGGTGGAAAGTGATGAAAAAATTTTGCTTGAACTTGAGAATTTATGCCATTTACTTCGGCATTTTTAAAGTTAGAACTATTTTCTGAGTGAAGTTTTTAGGTTAAACAAACGCATGCATCTCTCATTGATACTCGATCAAAATTTTCATAACTCTAAAAAAACATGAATTTATCGAACTCTCCAACAA